>VXBB01004902.1:3414-68018 GCA_013399915.1 Illadopsis cleaveri | reverse complement strand
CTGATAGATAGACTCATTCCAACAGTTTACGGTGAAGAGATGAAAAGCTAATTAAATTTCGTTTTAGAGCTACATGAGAACAACATCACTTCAATGATTTTTTAAATTTGATAATTATTCTTGGTAATTAAGATATGAAATATTCACTGGGACCTACATTACATTCTAGGGGCAGAAGGAAGAAGTGAAAGAATAGGATGCCATCAGATTACCTCTTTTGTGCTGGCTCACTTCCTTCCACTGTGAAAATAGTAAACTTCCTAAAGCTAAAAACAAGGGGAAAAGTAGTTTGAACTATTTCAGTGAGTATTTATAACCTCTCTCTTAGAGGACCAGACCTTTTCTAACCCAATGTTGTTGTAACTATGCAGCTCTAATAGGAGAGTGAGACTTTACATGACCCCATAGTCAGAGGTCTGCGTGACTTTGACATTGTGGGGTGCCCTGCTTCACCTCTCTCCTGCAAGAAAATGTTACTAGTGGAGATCAAGACAGCCAAACAGAAAGATTAGTCAGTATTTCTGGTTCAATTTGGGTAGAGCAGGGACTAGAGGTGAAATTCTCCTCCGTCATGATAAGTAGCCTATGAACATATTGTCTTTGTCATAAGCTTTTAGTCATTGTTGAATTCACTCTCATTTGCCAGGAAAGTTATCCTAAGTCTTGAAATGGTCACCTTAACACAAAGTCTGACAGCTGTTGGAGAACAGCAATCCTTGCTAATGCCACACCCGTGCAAGATAACCCTGAAAGAGTGCTAGACGTGACTCCAGGGTGGCTGGGCTGTATCAGCATGTGTGCAGGTGCAAACTCTGGGGGAATTAAAGTTCTTTGTAGCTCAGTCCTTTCTCTTAAAAGAGTGAGAATGTACAGTCTCCTCTTCCCATTCCCTTTGACGTGGGTTTTGGAAGAATTTGAAGACTGCAGCTATCAACTGCAAAAGGAGGCTTGCCTACAGAACCAACAGTCTCCTCATGGCCACCTTTGAGTGAACCACATACATATATGTGTATGTATATATATATAGTTTTCGTGTTAGTTCTGGTCCTGTGAATGACCACTCTTATGGAACAATCTTATTTATTGCCTTTCAAAGCTTGGCTAGAAACCATGGCATAAGGTAACTCAGTGTTGTCAGATTTTAGTGGTTTTTCTTCATGTGCCTTGCAGCAGAGAATGGGGGTCTGCCAGGTGCTTACAGGAGCCAGGTGGCAACTTTAGCTCTTACCTTTTATACTTAGATGCAATTAAGTATTTAATGGTCTTGGAGTTTTAGCATGGATTCATGTGCTTGTTTTCAGTCGTCGGAAGTTCAGGTCAGGCTATTCTCTGTAAGTTAAAGGAATTAGTAATGTGATAGGAAAAGAAATGCCAAGATAGGTCCAGATGACCTTCAAGCTAATTCAACAGGGTGTGGAATTGTGATTGGAATTGTTATTTGTGGCCACAATGTAAGGTATTGATTGGATTCTGAATTATTTTGGCTATCTTTTTTGTCTCTTTAAACAATAATAAAATTTCTTATCAGCCTCTGGTCAGTAGGAGTGAAAATAAGAAGTAAAGGCAACAATGAGGTTTTAAAGCCTCTGACTCACTACCTGCTACCCTTTTAGGCTTCAGTGCACAGCAGAGCATGTTCCTCAGAGACAAATCACCTTTTTCTTCTTTTGTAGCTGTTTCAATTTGACAAGAGTTCTTCTGACACTGTGTTTATATGTGAAACGGCTATAGTTTAGGAAGGGAGAGGAAATTTTTTGTTAATTTCAAAAGGCAGTGGACTCAGTGGTCATTCACACATTTCTCAAGAGTGAGTTACATGGCTTTGTAGAGGCCATGAAGGGTGCAGGTTTCTCCTGGAGTAGATTGTTTTGATAGCATGCAGCTGTGGTCCTTGGGTAAAAAAAATTCTCAGTAACTGCCATAGATATTACAGATGCCTTTGCTTCTCTGTTTTTCATTGAGAGACATACTTCTAACAAGCTGTGTTCAGTGCAGAGCTGAGAGGTGGAGCAGATTGCAACATCCCTGGGCAACATGCTAAAGAGGGACCCCTCTCCATCCACTGGAGACATGTTTCTCTCCATTGACGGTATGACTGGAAGTCCAGGTCAATAATTTAAGAGCTCAAAGTTGGGTAGTGCATGTACATCCTGCCATTCATCCATTTGCAGGCATGTCCAGGTTCTTTTCAGGTTTGCTGCCTGTGCTGAACGTTGCTGTTGGGTAGTATGCTTAAAGGAGTGAGGGCATGGGAAGAGCAAGGGGCCTGTGAAGTCATGAAAAAGTCACTTTCATGTGACTGAAAGGCCTTTTCTTCCCTTTTTCCTATTCTTCCCTACAGTCTGTGGGCTGATTTTGTCTTGCATTTGTTTACTAATGGTAATGGCCATTGGCATTCACATCAGAAAGAAGGAACACCCGCGTTTCATATGACATGAAGCAAAAGCAGTACAGGGTTTGGATTTTAATAATGTAGGTTAAAGAAGTGGCTGTGCATAGTTCTTAATAAGCTATGGTGAATATTTATTTTTAAAATATTTTTCTTAATTTTAGCTACTTTGAGATGGCTTTTATTTATTCTTCACCTATGACTGTACTCCTGTTTTTCATCCTAGAAAATGCAGTAGAGGGCTATTCTGTTTATTTGGAGAAAAGCAGTATATTCCTGACTAATAGGCTGAATTAAAGCAATAAAGAACAGTGTCAAAAATTTGCATAAAAGCAAAGTTTGTCAGTGTGAGACATAGTGTGGTGAGTGATTATTGAATAGCTAGGCCAGAAGGAAGGTTTTCCTTGGGTCTGCTGGGTAAAGACTTGCTTTTTTTTAAAAAAAAAAATTCTCTTTTAAAACAGCAAAATGAAGAATTTTTCACATTCAGTGTAAATTACTTTCTCTTGTTAATCTTAACAGTGGTCTATAGGAACATGGTGTTTTATGACAGCTAATTTGGAGTGCAGTAGTTTTGTTTTTACTTAAAACAATGTTTTCTCCATTTATGATATTTTCACTGTGTGCATTTTCTGTTAAAACAGAGTAGAATGGCACTTTCTTTGTTTTGTCAGTGGAGGTGTTTGTTTTTTTTTTGTTTTTGNTGGTTGGGTTTTTTTTTTTTTTTTTTTTTTTGTTTTTGTTTTTTTTTTTTTTTAAATTGTGCATTTCAAATGTGTGCCCTTTTACTTCTTTCTGTTTATTTTGGCCTCTGGTTGCCATATAATGGGGGATCAAGCTTAAAATGGTTTCAAGAGATCATTTCTTCCTGTGAAGACTCCAGGGCTGCCAGAAATAACCAACAATTAATGCAAGTACTGTTCTAGTACTTGTTTGGAGTTGAGTCACACTGATGCTTGTAGCATGAATTTGTAGCACAGGGAAGAAAAACACTGTATGCTTGGCACCAGACAGCTTCAGGTTGGAAGAACCATAAGGGGGATGTAAGTGGGTGAAACCCAGGAGGAGGTAGTAAATAAAACAAGACTGGATGGTGATCAGTGTTTGGTATGAGAGAATTAATCTGAGGAGGTGTTGAAGCAGAGGAAAACAAAAACAAAGTCAAAAGTATTCTTGAGACCATATGTGAAGGTTGATGGTTATTTGGTTTGAAATGTATTAGGAAAGCAAAGAGGAGATGAACCTGTAGTTTCAGCTGAAAATAAAGTACCTAGCATGTGGCTGAGGGAGGGAAGAGTAATGAACCTCTCATTTTATTGAGTTGCATGAATTGGATAAACAACTTGTAAATAAATTTGAAACAAGTATCTCATTTTAAGGAACAGTAGCTTTTAAAAGTGAAACTTATGATGCTCATTGTGTTCCTTGATTGCTTGGCTGAAGATGAATGGCTGGATTTTCCTCTCTGAGATCATAAAGCTACATTATGTGTTATCCTGAAATTAGGATACCAACAGGTACAAAGCGTAGGAGTTTCATAGTCTGAGAATAACTTTGATAATGCAAAGACTCAGGAAAATGCTTTAACTTCTAGACAGAATTTTACTGTTTGCTTACAGAGAGTAAGTATAGTCTCACTGCTACAACAGTAGAAACTATGAAAACCACCAAGATTGAGATAGAAACCCTGTGATTAATTTTATTATCTTAATAGTCATGTGGTGATTCACAGAAAGTGCCAGGGATTTTTCCATTTCAAATGGATTGCTATTTTACTTGCATACTTTCTAAGTAATAAAGCTGAAATGATTTGTAACAGAGCTCAGCTGAAGTAGATGGATCTATACCAGCAGAGGATTTGTTCCAGTTTCCTCTTCTGTATTAATTAGAACAATTGGGAAACTCTTGTTTTCATGATGTAATGCACTGGTTGGTTTAAGAGCTAATTCCCAAACAACGTGCTAATTGGCCTGAAATAGTGTGGTGCATGTGGTGCCCCCTTGGGATTTGAAGTTACGGATGATCTTATTTGTTAGTCAGAAATTAAACCTCTCATGAGTGTTTTAACTGTGCTTTTGTAAGGACTGAGTGAATAAGTGCATGATAGTTTAAAACACAGTGTTCAGAGCAATTGTTCTATATTACATGATTACTGGGCAAATTAGACTTGCTGTGGAAATTTCCTTGCAAGCTACTGTGCTGAAGGTTTTGGCTCACCAGCACAGGATTGCAAAGACGTGATAGAAGGTGCGACATATACCCTGGTCTAATTTTGCAGTAAACTAGAAACCATTTAGCAACTTCTAATGGAAAAGCAAGACAGATACTTAGAGGGGTGCAGCATATAAACAGAGGCTTGAAACTTATGAATTGAATTACATTTCACATAATTTTTCTGTATGTTATATTGCCAAGGTGCTATGCTTTTATACTGACACTGCTTTACTACATTGTTGAGTGGTGGAAGAGGAGCTGGAAAGAGTTTGACTTTATAGCTTTGTAAAGGAAGGTGAACACTTCAGCAATTTGGAATTCAGATTGACAGTTTTAACTGGATGTGCCTGAGCAGCTCATCAGGGACACAAAATTGATTAAGATCTTGCTACCTCCCCACTGCCTGCCCTCCCTCCCTCATTTAGGCTTCTGAATCAACTTGATTAGCTGAACAACTCTGTTCTTAATTTTTCAGATTTCCTCAGGATGTCTCCAGAGTAGGGAAGATGACATTGCGCTGAATTTCCTTTGATCCATGTTGGTGATTTCATGACTGTGAGAAGAGGGAATGTGTTTTGTTTTCAAATTAAAGATTATGTTTTTGTGTGGTGAGGTCCCAAGCTCAATGAGCAATTTC
Organism: Illadopsis cleaveri; assembly: GCA_013399915.1. Taxonomy (NCBI): domain Eukaryota; kingdom Metazoa; phylum Chordata; class Aves; order Passeriformes; family Timaliidae; genus Illadopsis; species Illadopsis cleaveri. The sequence goes on along the minus strand of VXBB01004902.1, from coordinate 62,778 downwards.
TGCAGTGATTTCTGCAGTGAGCAAAAACCTGCTGCGTGGTTGTTGGCCAAGATCAATGGCTGCATTCCTGCTGTTGAGACTGTCCTGCCTTGGGACTCATCTGTGGGCTGAGTCTACCATGAGAGACATTGAAGGTGTAAAACTGGTGGGTAAGTAGATGTTTTACTGATGAATAATGATTCAATTACATAATTTAACTATAATATCTGCTAATGGGAGTGAAGTGCAGAGTGAAAGAGGCATTGTAGGCCAGTATACGTGAAATGTGAATTAATTCAGTCAATGTAGAGAACATTGGAGACTTCTGCAGTATTTTTGTGAGTGTTATATATGCCTCATTTTAATTGCTTGATGTTATTCTGCCAAGCTGCATGAAATGAAATAAAAGAAACGTTACAATGAAACAAACAGGAAATGAAATAATAAGTGGAGTAAGATGTCTCTGGAGAGAATGGAAAGGGATTTGCAGTAATATTTGAGAAGTTATTAGATGTGAGAGTCCCACCTGTGTGCTCCAGCAGCCTTGTTTTTCTTACACCCATATAATACTACATAAACTACATCATGGAGAGAAGTGAAGGTGAGAAAGGCTGCATGCATGAGAAGAGGAGGCTGGATGCAGAGGCATTTGGAGTGAGATACAGAAAGAATGTTATATTTCTTCCCCTCTCTCTGCAACCCTCACCACAGGAAGTTTGGATTGGATGGGACATAACCACAACAACTGCAGAAACAATCATTTGCCAATATTTGAGTCAATGAAGTGTGGTTTCATACAGTGTTTTCTCCGCCTATTCACTGAAGTTGATGCCCATCATCCAGCACTCCCCAGTTGCCCTTATAGTTCAGTACCTGTCATTTTTCTCTGGCTGCTCACCATTACTTGCAGCCTTCTTATGCATACCTGAAATCATGGAGCAGTAATCCAGCTCTGCCTCCTACAAGTGTTTGGGCCCTGTGCTGTAGATAGTTGATCTCATGCTAGGCTCAGAATTTACCAGAGAACTGTCAGACTGCATTATCTGTTTTTCAGCCACCTGCCATTACTTTGGGAGGCTGGTTTTGGCTAACGGTATATTGTGGGCAAGATCTTATTTCTGTGCAATCACCAGCAGCAATAAAGACTTTTCTGGTTCCATCTTCTGTACAATGCAGGTGCTACTGTCATTGTCAATATGCTTCCTCTAGTGCTGCTTCACCTCTAGCCTTGCCATCAAAAATGGAAGCACTTGCATAGACCACTCATCATTACATTTACTGTTACACTGTCTAACCCTGGTCAAATGGGAGAAATTTGTCCTTTCATAAGTGGAATTTTAGCATAACATGCATTGGCCGACCTTGGTCCTTCTCTGGTCTGTAGGCTTTTCAGTACTGCAGTTTGGTCAAAGCATTGTGTTCAGCAGGCTACTGTTATTTCAAGTGTATAGAAAGAACCAGTCTGCTGGTTACCAGGCTGGCATATACTATTAGGTTTTTAAATGCAATGTTTACATCTTAGTCAATGTGCCTTTTTTTCTTCTCTTTTTCCCCCCACTTAATACGATGGAATTAGTATTTTTGCTGAGTGTGGCTCCCACTGGAGCTGACTGAGCTGGTATTTCTGTTCTCTAAGCCTGTTTGTGGTTTCCATAAAGTTGAAAGTAGTTCTTGGTGCAGATTCAGGTTTTTTTCTGGCCTAAAATTTCATCCCAATTTCATCTGTACCAGATAACCCTTCTTGGGTTGGTTGAATGTTTTCCAGAATTAAGAAGAAAGCATTCTCTGTGAAGTTTTCTTAATTTGAAATGGTCTGTGACGTTTCTGCTAGAGTAAACACCTTTTGCTCTAGCAAAAATGTTGTCAGTTTTTTGAAGTGAGTTTGATATGGGACTCAGGGCATCAAAATCATTTGGCTTATTGAACTGTAATATGGGAATACTCTTTTTCTGTCAGGCCTGTGAGCTCCCTCCTGGTAAGCTGTAGTAAACTCTTAAATATTACTATTGAAATTTTTCATGCCATCTGCCTTTTTATTTGATGCATCATCAAAATGTTTAGGGTTATTTTTAAAAATGAATGCATGGGAAAAAATGTATTGTTTTGTCACTTCTGTCATGGCATTGCAGGGTAGGTTTGGCAGAAGTCGTCATTTTTAGAGGAAAATGCTCTGCTGCTCTTATTTAATTCTTGCCAAGTTTAGAAGTCTTTGAAAAATATGTGCCAGTAATAAAATTCTGAAAGCTTACCTGTCATCTCTGTGCAATTAAGCAGTGGATGTCCTGTGCTCATTGAGCAAGCAAGAATGTTGCAGCCGAGGGTTATTGTGTGTTTTAACAGACCTCCCAAAGCAGCTCCTTCCTTCCGCAGGCTCAGGTTAAACCGCATCCTGAAATGGAAAAGGAGCTTCTCTTTCCAAAGTACCTAGTGACCAGCAGGTTATTTAAATGCAGATGAAATACATGCCAGGCTGTGTCAGGCGGTGGAAAGAGGGAAGGAAGGAAGGAAGGAAACAGGAGGAATTTGGACATGGGCCCTGTTGATTCAGGGTGAGAAAGAGAGGGAAGTTGCCTTGGAAGATAGCAGTACTACTGAAAGATGCTGCTGCTCCTCAGGGATGTCTCTGAACCTCTTTTTTAGGTCCTCAAGCCTTGTCCTTCTCTGGTTTCTATAGAGAGCTACATGAGCATGAGGAAAGGATCCCTGTGAGAGTCTAAAGTCTGTCTTTGAAGCAGGGGCTGGGTACCAGGTTTTGCACGTTGATTTCTGCTGGTCTGCATAACACAAAAACTGCCACCACTTTGCACTTTGAGTTCTGTCATGCAGAGATTAGTGTCTGTTGGCACTGAGATTGAGACAGTATTTACACTTTTTATCTTGTGAAATATTTACGTGTACCTTATTTGAGCTTTGATTTTATATATATTTACTCCATTCTTGCATTGTTTTGGGAAAACATGTTGTTATTAGTAGACGTACACCTGAGACATGATTTAAATAAGATGACAGTTATTCAAAATAGGAATTTTCTTGAGGTTTTTTTTTCTTATGTCTTCAAATATGAATTCTTTGATTAATATTTTATGTGATTGAATTTGTAGTATGAATTTTACCAGCTCCATACAGGAGGCAGCAAATAAAAATTGTGTCATCTAACAGCTCAACAGATCTAACAGCTTTAAATTCTGCCTGCACTGCTGTGTTAGACATCAGTTTCACAGACTGTCCTCATGGATCCTGCCCACCTGCTAAGCCTCACTGCTTTATCCATGGCTGCATCATTTCTAACCATGTCTGGTAAAGCCTTGAGGCTTTACTGGGATTCCTGTCAGGAACAATATGTATACCTAATAAGTCACAGTCCTAGGGGGCTTGCCATCTGAATGGAGAAGGACACAGGAGGTAAGTGACACACTCAAGCAGAGGAAAAAGAAGAGGTGGGAGTGGGATGGCTTGGTCAGATGTGGCTTGGTTTGGTGTTGAAGCTGGTGGATGGTGCTACCCCACCACCAGGTTCAGTCTGTGCTGACACTGTCAGGTGCAACACAAAGTCCTCTGCAGGTGATGCTTCTCAGAAATAGCTTGGCTTCATCCTCACATCAGTGGTTCCTTTTACTGAAAAGCTGCTCTAGAACCCTTTAGCAGTCAAATCTTTGTCATTTTGAGTTTATAGTGATTTGTTCCCATCTTAACATATGGCCACGCATTCCTTGTTGTCCTCTGGTTTGAAGGATGGTTTTGAGTTTTTCATTTTGGCTTAGACAAATCACAGTGTTTTTTACATGAAAAGACGTGTCTTTTACCTTATGAGCATGCTTACAGTAGGGTTGTTGCTGCAAGTGTGCCTCTGTAGACACACCTGACGTACCTTTGAGATTTCTCCTTGACAGACTGTTAGCAACACTGTTGCCACAGTGTAAAGGTCAGTACCAGGTAACCAGATTCAATTTGAGTATTCTAGGTTTTGGGATATTTTTATAGAACCTAGATTTCTGGAGATTCAAGACATGTCTGCTGCAGAAAACTTGTGGTCTTCTTTAGAATTCTTTAGATTCACCTCAAGCCTCTGGCCAATGTCAGGGCCCTTCTCCAAAAGAGTTCTAAAAGCAACATCAGTTCTCTTGGCTGCACTTTCCTGGTTTCAGGATGGAACCACAGTGATAGTTTGGAATCACCCTGCACTCACAGTTCTTCCAGGCACTGCATCTTGCACTGCTAAATCTTGTTTTGTATTCATTGACATGCTTTTCTTCACTTCTGATGTTCAACTCTCTCCTGAAAGACCACTTGGAAGGAACTTCTTTAGTAATAAACTTTCTGCTTTTTTGTTTATCTTTTAAGTATCTTATCTGATTTATACATCTTATATTTTTCTGACTTTTCCTACTTTTTTTCAGTTTAGCCTATGTAGTACTTTGCCAAATGATTTATTAAAATCCAGAAAAAATACACTCACATTTTTTGTGGGAATAAAATAGAAGAGAGACATTTTGGACTAGTATGCCCTGATCAGTCTTCTGAAATGTATTTGATCTGATTTTGTTTTCCATTCTTTTATCAAGATCTGTGTGCTAACTGTAGATGACTGATGTGTCTGTGCTACCAAAATGACTTCTTTCCCTCTTTCCTTCCAAGTGTAGGCCCATATTTAGCTTTCTTCAGTCATGTGGTACTCCCTCATTTGATGGATTTATTTAATATCTGTGCTATCAGACTTAAAATTTCATGTACCAGTTCTTTCTGTGTTCTGTGATTAAGATTGTTCTGCCCCCCAGACTTGATAGCAATAAGCTCTTCGAATTTTGCTTCTCAGTAATTTCTATCCCTGAGAACTCATTAGCTGTCGTGTGTGCTCCACTGTTCAGCACCAGTTTGGGTTTTTTTGAAAATGAGTGGCGATAGTAATTTCTTTTGGGAGATATGTGTACATTTAACATGAAGTCTGCCCTACTCCAGTGAAGAACTTAGATTCTTTCATGTGCTTACTGTTGTGAAAAACAAGGTTCACTTTCTACGTAAATTTTAAGAAATAGGTTTAATAGAAAATAAGACAATTAGGAGATAGAAAAAAAGCAAAGTATGGCCAGCCAGGTGACTCAGCATTCAGTCAAGTCCACACTCTGCTATATCAGAGACATTCTTTAAATACCCTTTCTATTGCATCAGTCTGTTGAATATTGATATTTTCCCATAAACTAATTTCCGTATTCCAGGAACTGTTTTGCATGGTCCCTCCTTGAGTCCGCCTTTTTAGAGCATGCGTGTTTCTTGGCTGTGTCTTCATTATCACCTCCAGTCTGGGCCTTAGTCCATACTTTCTTCAGGTGGTAGTTGCTGATAGTTGGTATATCAATAGCAGGGTCTTCTTTACATGTTCACTGAACGTTATCCTGACCAAACAGACAGTTTAAGCATACTATATCAACTACTACCACTATGCCTAATTTTCTTTACTAATAGCAGAAATAAAAAACTTATATCCTTACCACAATGTTGTTAATCAGATAGCACACATCTTGCAAAAGCCAATTTTATAATATGCATTTATAACACTGTGGTCATTTCTTTGCTGCTGTGGATTTTTGTTTTATTGGCGATTTTTAAAAAATTTGTTTCTTTTTGTACTTAAAATATGTCTGAAGGACTGTCTCATTCTCTATATTCTCTTAGCAGTCTGGTTCATTTTCAGTGACACTGCTGTTCTGTCTCATTAACTCTGAGGACACAAGTGCTTGTTTTAGGACAGCAGAACATATTCAGCAGTTACCATTTTCATTGGTTTACTGTTTCTTCTTGAAGTTGTCTTGTGCTGGACCCTACTCTTACCAGTCTTTCTTCCCTTGGGGTAGAAGCTGGTATAATAGCTCTGTTACTGCTTCCATCAAGAAATTCAGCATCACTGCACACATATCTTGAAGGGTCTCTGCTTTTTTTAGTGACTTTGTGAAAGTGAAGAAAATGATTGTGGGAGAGCAGAAGGATGATGTAGGTTGTCTTTCAAATAGGAAAGGGAAGACAATAAAAGCATGTATGTCAGTAAAAAGTACTGTGGACTGTAGGTAGAGCATATAATTAATCTGAAGCTAGATACTTTTTAGTATTGGGTCTTTTGTCCCCTACTGAGGAAGAGGCTCAGTATTTCTGAGGTATTCCAGAGTAATTCCATTGCCAGCGGCACAGATCATAAACCCCAGAGTTTTACAGTGGCTTTTTTTGGGAAAGAATTTAAATTGATCTATCTTTCTGGTTTCTTTTAGAAGTCTAGCAATTAGGAGCTTTGCAGACTTTCAGTGTCAGCTTTTTCTTTCTGAAGATAGTTCACACAACAGAGACCCAGTCTTGGAGTGCGTACAGAAGCAGCATGGGTTTTAAAAAATTTTAGCCAGCTCTAATTGCTCTATGCCAAGGATGTAAGTATACAGTGAGTTTTGAATTAATCTAAACTGCACCAATTTAATTGTGTGGACAATTCATGGACTGTTTGTTATCTTCTGAAAAAATTGAAACTGCAAAGCAGCAGGGAGGTATTTTTAGTTTTCTTCTAGTGCTTCTGTGGAAGCACAGAAATGAAATAAGGGCACCTTCCTTAAAAGGTCAAAGATAAAATTGTGTGTAGTGTGCTACCATTGCTAGCTTTACTCAAAGATCCGTGTCTGTTGCCACATGTAAGATGCACTCACTGTGAACCATCCACCTGACAAACTGTAGCACTCTGGAAGCTGAAGCAGTTTATAACCTGAGGAGATAGTACTGAGGGGTGGAGGAAGATGTCCACATCTTTTGTCCTGGTGCAGGGATACAGTTGAGTTCCAGCTGTCAGTGTATGATCAGACAACAGAAGACTATAAGCAGAGCTGGCCTTGTGAAGAACCTGCTCAGTTCTGGCAGGGTTTGGTACCAGCAGTACTGTGAGATTCAGACTGAGCTAAGCTCTTCTGGAGTCATCTCAGTAGTACTGCTGCTTGTGGGCATTGCCTGACCACGTGGGTCCTGATAGGGCCAGGCTGGCTCCACAAAGAGCTGCTTGGCTTTGGAGGGTGTTTATTAGGTTGGAGCAATGTGGGCAGGAGACCCTGTGAACCTGAGCTGACTCTGTGTGCCTTATGGTTTTGCTCAGAAAGCCGCAGCTTTTTTCTATAAAGGTTTGGTACCCTGGAACTGTAATCTCAGTTTGTTTAAAAAAATAATTCCCAAAGTAACCAGCTGGGGAAAGCAGCATTCCCAGGGCAAACTGCAGACATTACAACACAGAGGTAGGTTGGATTAGCTGGAACTACATCTGCAGCAGGTGGCTGTTTCAGCTTGCCAAGGCTGGTGTATGTGTTTGTGATGACACTTTTTTAAGATGACATTCAGTATATTCTGACAGGTAGGGGGGAGCCTATAGCCAGGGCTTTAAGCTACATGTTTTTAGCTATCTGTTTACTTAGTATTTGGGAAAGGAATAACTGTTTTATTATGTGTTTCTGTATCATGATGATATTATAAAAAATTCTAGGTAGGCTGCAAGCATTCTTCTGCTTGCTTACTGAGAGCCAGCAGGACTAAATAAGATTTTGCCTGTTTTTTCACAGTAGATGCAATCCTAGATGTCTTTCTATATTGAGAAAGCAAATTTAACTAGCTCCCTGCTATTGCATGTCCTCCATGCCCATTTGACAGTGTCCTTGATGCCTGACTTTTTGTTCTTCACCAGATTTGTGTCTTCCATTGTTCTGCTCTACAATTGGAGATTTTTGTGGGGTTTTGGGAAGTTTTAAGTCTGTGCTGGATCTGAGCATGAAGAATAGATGATTGTGGATGCAGAAAAAATGCAATTACTTGTTTTCCATTTGAGTATCAAAACACAGTTTCAGCATGTATGCACACAGGAGTCATACCATACCCCTTCAGGAATGAATTGACATCCTTACTAGGTTTTTAAATTTGGTTTTTTATGTCCATACTGCCTCAGTTCCAAGTGGACAAAATTTTAGTCACTCTTCTCAGCCAAAACTATAAAATCACTTAGATGCCCCTCTAGAAGATTAGGTCAGACATGTTAGAGAAACATGATGAGAAATTGTCACTGTGAGGGCTGTAGCACTCATCATCTTTGTGTGCGCATTGACAGAAATGGATGTCCAGATGTCCAGGAAAAACAATACTTGTTAGAGCTCTTGGTTGAAAATACTACCTTTAGAGGTGTCTGTAACTGTCTCTTGCCGTGAAGATATAAAGTAACTGCAATTCTTCCATTTTTAGACACTGAAACTATGGAAGACAATTAGATTTTATAGATTTTATAGATTTTATATTTTATTTTTTTCCCCTGTTAGTGGAAGGAAATGGTGGAGTGATTTTGTAAACATTGCTAATGCTCAGTTTCTGGAGTGGAACTGGATTTGATAAAAAACCTCATCAGGAGTCCTGCAGTTTAACTCTGCAGGATTCAATAGAACTATGAGGTTGATTATGTAAAAGGTATTTGAAAGGCTGGAGAGGATGAACAGCAATGTTTGCTGTCTTTCATTAAAGAATAATCAACAGCAGGATGCAGAACTTAGTGTTTTGCAATTCAGAAGTTTCAAGCAATGGTAATAAATTAGAAGATCAAATTACAGCAGTGCTTTGATTTAAAAAATAAAACAAAAAACCCACCCAAAACATATGGAAAAGTGGTACTATTGGATATTATAATTTCTTTTGCCTGAAAAATATCACTTTGATAAATAAACACTATCATTTCTGAAAGAGAAGTTGCTGAGCTGTGTTTATATTAGTGTGAAAATTTAATTTCTCTTCCAGTTTGTTTACTGGAGGCCATCACAGTTAGTACAAGCAGCTATGTGTGTTTGATAATGACTAATAGGGTGGCTGTTGATTGTATTGAATGTTTTAAAGCTGTTAGTTTTAATGTTTTAGGTTTATTATTAAAAATGAGGAATTAGATTCTTAAATAGATAACATACATAACCTCAAGAAAATGAAATATAACATATTGGAGTCTTATGGAAGCTTAAACTAAAAGTGTTTGCCAACAAGTTTTTTTTAAATCAGATTAGCTCGTAGTTGAAGTCTCTGCTCTATAATGTTTGGATTGCCAGAGACCATAGGGAATATCTCTTTCTGTTGTAATTAAATTGAACAGAGTGTGTTTATGTTACATCTTTGAAAGCCCCTCTTTGAAGGCATGTAAGAGAGCCCCCTTTAGCAAGGGAAATGCTGTAGGCAAATACAGTAGATATTTATACGCTGTTTAATGAAGAAATCTTAAGAGACCGAAGTTTGACAACAGCAGAGGTGAAATGAGAAACACTTGGGCGAGTGCACCAACCTAAAACCCACATAATTGATCATGATATGAGCGCAATAAAATAAAGGTTAAGAATCACAAAATCTCATAAAGTAATGTCTCTGAAGTGGCTGGAGCACAGGGGGTAATTATTCACAGGCCTGTGATCTCTCCAGCACAAACAGTTCTGTGCTGCTATGGAGGTCAGCACTGCTTAGCCTTTTGCAGTGCTACTGCTGTAAACACAGTTGAGTAATTGTGGTTATATTGTGAAGATGAGTGGGTTTTAAGTTCACTAAACTTTCTCCCTCATCCCTAAGAGCAAAAATGAAATGGTTTTCTATATGGTCCTATTTCAAGAGAGGTAATTCTCTTCTGCTGTTACTTAACATCCCCAGAGCTTTATGTTATATCACAAGGGTTGTTTTCCTCTCTTGCCCCACTCTAATCAATAATTCCTTGTGGGTCACATCACAGCATTTGATTTCTGGCTGAGATTTGAGACTTCAAAGTCTCAAATATAGTAGGTCAATATACTGTTCAATCTCTATCTCTTTCCAAGAACTTCTAGGTGTTTGGCATTGCACTGGGTGTCCCTGCAGAGTTTTGAGGGTGGTGAGCTGCAGTGGTGGTCTCTGTGAGAAGGGCCCGGAGGCTGCCCCAAGCTGGATATAGCCAGCTCCACTGGAACTCACCACAGGACACAGTAGAGCCCATCAGCCATGGGTGTGGCACCTCTGTAAAACCCTATTTAAAAAGGGGCAAAAAATTCTGGACAGGAAAAGGAGGAGGGGGAAAAATGTGACAAACAGTAGGGAGAAACAGAGGTCAGAGAAGAAGAAGGAGAAGGGGGGATAAAAAGATGCTTCCTGGTGCCTTAGCAGATACTGGGCCTGAGGAGGAGCCCACGCTGCAGACATATTTTTTTGTTAAGAACAGCGGCCTTTGGGAAGAGGCCAGGCTGGAGCAAGGGAGAAGAGCAAAGAGGGAAGGTGTGGTAGAGAGGAACCCTTGTGTACTGACTGTAATGCTCCTGTTTCCCCTGTGCTTCTCAGGGACTGGAGGGTGAAGTGTGAGGAGTGAAATCGAATCTGGAAGGGAAAGGAGGAAGGATGTTGCTTTAATGATTGTCTGTGTTTCTCTTGACAATAAATTGCAGGGGTTTTCATCTGTCAAATCTTCTTGCCTGTGAAGGTAATTGATAAGCAATATCTCTGCCATTATCTCCACGTACAAGTTTTGTCATCCTGTTTTCTAGCCCTTTCCTGCTGAAGCGGAGTGAGCAAACAGCTAGGTGGACATTTGACTGTTTGCTGAGGTTTCTCCAGAACTTCGTGCTTGTGGTGGGTCAAGAGGTGCATACCGGTCTACCTTCTAATGACAAGAAACTTTAGTTGTGTATTATACCACTGTTTTGCTCTTAGGCACAAGTATGCTGTGAAAAGCAATAGGAGCAGAGAACTAGTTGATTCTTTAAAAATTACGCTATGAAATAGACTTGTAGAATTTTTAATTTCAACACATTTTATCTAGAATTTTGATTATCTTTATTGTCTCTTATCTTCCCTCCTTACTGGATAGTGAGTCCAGTGGCCAGGGAGGGAAGGGCTGTGGGGTGAAAAAAATTAATTCTACTGTAAAGTCTCTCTGACTTCAGTGAGCTTATGGAGGCATTAACCCTATGAAAGTCTCTTAGCATGCTTGGATCTTTGATTTTAACAAGTATTTATCTTGAATTCAGTATCAAGCCAGGAGAGACATTAGGGGAGTTTGTGACATGAAACAGATGGCTGTTTCTTTGGAGGAAGCTAGTCTGAGAATTGAAACCCAGTCTAATTAAGCAGTTGACAGGTTGAGACTCTCATCTTTTCTGAGCAGTCTGCAGCAAAATTAAAAATGCAAACCCTGGAAATAGTTAATTAAAGCATCATTGTGGGCATGCAAGTTTCTTCATTGAATTGAATGGGATTTCTCCAGCAATCAGTCACCTGTGCTGAAGTGTTTCCTAGGTTTGCATTTTTCATCTGTGAAGATCTAGACTAAGGTTCTTCAAGCTCAGGAAGTCTAATTTTTGTTGACTTTGTGATATTGAAAGACCAAAAACCACAGTACTGAGTAATACCTAAACACTTTCTTCATCCCCACAAACTTCAACAGCTTAAGTCTGTTTTTAAGTACTTAGCTGCTGAGGTTCTACCCTTAATTCCCTCTTGCCCTTAGATCCTGGGTATGCAGGTTTTTCAAAGGCATCTTTATTTTTAGCAGGACTTCCAGAGGCACCAGGACAGGTGAGTTATCTAGCCACTAGGTTTCAATTACTAGAAGTGCTTATAATACCCACCAGGTTCCTCTATATCTTCTGAGCTCAGTGAAAAGTTTGAAATTAGATAAAACCTAAGTAATTTTAAGTATTTTGTGGAGATCTGATTCTGAAGCATATCTGAAAATGTTTGTTGAGGCAGAATAAGTGTTGCTACACTTTTGGGCAAGGGTAGGCAGTTTTCTCATAGCAGGAAGTAGTTACAGTATAGAAGTAGGATGAAAAGCACATGAACTTGTCTTTTCTGTTCTTCTTTGGCTTTGAAAAGCCCAGGTATATCCATTAAAATACATCAAGTTTTATCTTTCACATTTTGAAATCTACGAATTTAAAGTGATGGCACTTGAACCTTTTGCTCCTACTTTCAGTCCTAGAAATACCTGTTGCATAGACCATGTTCTTGTATCGCTTTCTCCTTCATGTTGCAGGAAACAGAATGACAGTAGCACTTAACATTTTCCGTCTACATGAGGAAACTTCAGCATTTTCCCCTCTCCTATTATGGATGATTGTCATGGGTAAAGTGGAGGTTGAGGTTTGCTGAATTATAAAATGCCGCTGTTTGATCTTCTATGTAGTGGATCAAAAAGAGCCATTTCTCATTATTTTGTGCTTTTCTCGACACATTTTGGTGCAGCTGAAATGTGCTATTACTGTGAGAAGTATGGGGAAAGCCATAGGTTTTCTGTCCTCTGGCAGTATATGTAAAATAAAAATGAAGCATTAAAATTAGGATATGGTGATATATATTCAAATCTCTGTAAAGGTTTTGTTTTGAATAGGTGCATTTCAAATTGTCTCTAAGAACATAAAGACATTTTAAAATGTGGTTTCTATTTACCTGCGCTCATTTCTTTTATTAAAGGTTGTTGGTTAACATTGTAATTCATAGTTTGTTGATATAACACTTTAAAATATTCTGCAGTGCTTTACACAGTTTAACAAAACAGAATTCAAGACATTGCTAAAGGACTGGTATTTGTCTCTGGAGCAATGAGGCAAGAATTACTGCAAAGACATGCCTTGTCATAGTACTCAGCGTTCTTGCTGAAGTGGTTATATATCTGATAGAGTTCTGATACATTTCTTCATCTCACTTTTGTTTTTATAAATGTCTGTATCTTGATGCTTAGTTCTTCTAAATGTGAGATGTAGGAAATGGAACAGATGTTTATATAACTACTTATTGAGCTCGTGGAAGAAATGCATAAAGTGGTATTTTCATTGTTATAATGAAACTATAATTACATTTGCTTGTAAGGTTTGAATTGGATTCTTAACAGGAGCATGTTAAACAGGCAAAAAATATTAAATGGCATAAAACATCATGTGACATTCAAATAATGAAAAATGTATCACTTAACAGTGTTTGCATTATTCAGAGTTATACACATACAAGTGTCTGCTCTAATCCCTTGCCAGTATGTTGTCTTGGTAACCAGCTACCTGCACACCTGCTTGGCTTTTGCAAGTGAGGGAAAATGGATGGTTATTGGCCACAAATATATTGAAATGGAATATAAAAATCCAGCAGAATGTTAATATTTAATAAGACTGTGCCTTCAAACTTCAGTGTTCTAGCTAGAGTCTAGCAGCAAGTTTTCCACCTGAACAAAAAGAGATTTGACATCATTTGTGTTCTTTCTGTAAAGCAGGGAGAAGTCAAATTCAAATTTGTACCCAAAGATCCAGTAACACAAAGAAGAACATCAGCAGTATGTATATTAAAAATAGTGTTATTCTAGTGAGAATTTATTGTCTATTGAGTAACTGCTTTGGAGTACTTAATAACTGTTGATGAATTAATCAATTTTCAAAACATTTCCTATTTGCCACTGAACTGAACTATTCGTTCCATCCATAGAGGTACATGGACCTGAGAACCCGAAATTGGTGGCAGGGAACTTGGGGGAGGAGGGCAGGCAGATAAAATGCTCTTGGGATTGGACCTGAAAATACCCTCTGCTTTGGCTGAACTTCATTGGCAGAGTTTTACCTTAACTTGAAATAATTTCTCCTGCTTGCTTTATAATTACAACCTTCTACTGAACACTAAGAACTTAACACTAGGATTTTAAGAGCTAGTAAAGAAGGCATAAAGGTTCATACAGGCATTTTTATTTTTCAACTCCAACATCATGAATGACTGCTAGAAAAATGGGATTTTTGACTAACTAGTATTTCATAACTATAACTGGCAAAATCTAAAGAAAGCAAAAAGGTGAGTAAAATATGTAAAAATTTTAAGAATAGGTACCAAAACAGTTTTTTGGCATAGGGATGCCTGGTGCACAACTGAAGTCAGAAATAAGCCAGAATGGGTATGGGATTGGTGTATGTATGATGTATAAGTCTGTGTGCACATGATGGTGTCCTGCTAAGAAATGTCTTCCCAATGTGTGGACAGAGTGAGCTTGCACTTGCTCACTGCTGTGGTTGTAATCCTTTGCTGAGAGATATCTCTCTATACAGACATGTGTATAGTCAGAGATGACAAAGAAAAAGTTATAATCCCGAAAAGGACAGCTACTTGATGTTAACCAGATGTATATTTATAGATTGTCTCCTGGGTAGGATAATGCATGTCACTCCAGCACTTATTGTCGAGAATATTGTAAGCATCCATTCATATGGATGCTTACACAGTCCTGAATCACTAAATGGGACCACATTGCTTTAGAGGGATTTCTCCTTGTAGTATAAAAACTGGATGTGTTTTGCTTTGTTATTTTTTCAGTTGTATTCTAAAATATTAAGGATTAGGAAATTAGAAGTAATATGGAGTTAGAAGTCCAGCTTTTTTAAGAAATGCATCCTGAACCTGTATTCATGTTAAGGTGCAAGTGAGTTTGTTCTAAAAACTACCCTGGTGCTCTTTTAAAAATGCCCGGTTTTTGTAATGCAGTCTTACGTATATTTGTGGTACAAAGAGTTAAACTGTGTGATCTGGTAAGGTGGAGTTCAGCCTTTTTCAAAAAAAAAAAAAGAAAAAGGCAGAAAGTCTTTATTCTAAATAACATGTAAAGTATCTTGCGTTCAAAAGCTGGTTTTAATCTTTTTGTTTCTGCTCATGTTTCAGTAGCCTTGACAGCATGCTAGGTTCTACCCACACAGAGGAAGGCTGTTTTGTTGTCCTAATGTATAGATCCCATTGCACAAGACACATGGCAAAACCAAATGAATCACCACAGGAAGCGTTTCAAACTATAGCTATATTTACTCCTGTGCTTACTCAGAAGTTAATCTAAGATGAACTGGGCCTCTTTTTAGAACATGTGTATGGATATGTGTGTAATTTACATACATACAATATAAAAATGGAGTCCTCTAGATTTCTCATTAGCTACTCTTATTATTAACTGTTAGGCTAACTATTAGTGAAAGTCTCTAAGGATAAATTTGATGCTATTGTATTGGCAGTTCTGAAGGCTGGAGGTCATAATAGTATTATATGAAATGATTTGCTTTTGTTTTGTAATTCTCTGATAATGTAGGAATATACTTTGCCATGCTTTTGGCATCAGCATGATAAGCTTGGACAAGTGAAAGGACAATTGTGATTGTGTTTTACTTTGTAGGTTGTGTAACAAGCCCGGAGGTTTTGCTAATTCAGATTTACACCTCAGGATGAAAGTGGTTTTATATTTTCACAGCAATGTGAACTTAATAAATTGACAACATTTTGAAGTATAAATTCAGATTCTGTATTTCGGAAGTATGAGAAAGGATTGATTTCTCTGTTAGACTGGTTATTCTCTCTCAGCCGTGTGGGAAGGGTGTGTACAACACTGAATCTAGTTAAAATTACATGCTCACTTATGCTGTTCCCCTCTGCTCAGCTCTGGTGAGACACAGCAGGAGGGTTGTGTCTATCTCACACCAAGAGAGTGGAGTGAGTCCAGCAAAGGATCATGGAGAGGATCAAAGGTCTTGGAGCATCTGACATACAAGGAGAGGCTGAGAGAGCTGGGAGCATTCAGACTGGAGAAGGGAAGCTCAGGGGGATCTTATCCATGTGTGTAATGGCCTGATGGGGAGGTGAGTAAAGAAGATGAAGCCAGGCTCTTGTCAGTGTGCCCAGTGGCAGGATGGGAAGCAATGGGCACTCACTGAAATAAGGGAAAATCTATTTGAATACAGTAAGGATTTATTCTTTTTAGGGTGGCTGAGCAGTGGACCAGGCTGCCCAGAGGGTTTGTGACATCTCCATCCTTGGAGATATTCAGAACCTGATTGGATGCAGCACTGAGCAACCTACTGTAGTTTTCCCTCCTTTGAGTAGGATGTTGGACCGGATGACTTCCAGAGTTCCCTTCCACCAACATGAATGCTTTTGTTAAATTAATCAGAAAGAAAATGCTAATTGTCTATCAGTTGTTTGCTCTTTCATCCTGACTGATGGTGGACACTGTTAATGTAACACTGGTGTCCAAAAGTTATGTTTAAAGGCAAGCATATGCATCAAACAAATGCTTTTTTCTAACATGTTGTGGATGGTGCACTTAAACTCTAGGGTTCTTTCATTCCTAAAAGCTGAGTATATGTTTGCTTAATTGAGAGCTTCAGAAATTAGTCTGTCCAGCACACTGAAGTGCTCCACAGGCACATGGCTGTGTGCAGAAAGCATGGCAGTGTTGCATGGGATGACTTTGGGCACAGGTGTTTGTCTAACCTTGGGAAATTCTAGTTATTATCACCAGAGGACATGATAAATTCCCATCCAACAGCACTCTGCCTATTGCTGGGTGAAGTAGGCAAGGCAGGGCTTCAGAGACTGCCAGCCCCATGAGGAGCACAATAGTTTTTTTTCCTATGTTCTGTTGAACTATTTCTGCCTGTATTTGTAATTAAAATATGAAAGCTTTTAGAAATGTTTGTTGATCATAAACTGCAGATGCCAAGAGTCAGATCAGAAGGTAAACAGTTAAATAAAAAGGGTAATATTTAAGGTCTATATTTCAGAACCAGCCTCTGCTAATGTTGCATCTTGAGCCTGTAATCAGCAGCAGCTGTGAGGGAGAGGGAATATGAATTATTATTATTTTAGTGTAAAAACCTAGTTCTGAATGAACCCTTTCTTGCAGATGTGTTTCTGGGCACCAACAGAAAATCTCATTGTGGAGACTTAATACCATTTTAGTATGCAGGATTGTCATTGACAGTGCACTATGGAAAGGAGTGATTTGCTTTAGTAAGGGTGAAGTGCCTTTCAAGCTAAAAACAACAAAAAACCCCAATCAACAAAATAAAAGCCAAAACAGAAGTCACGGGTCTGAAATGCTGCTCAGGACAAAAAGTAAGTTTTTTTTTTTTTTCTAAGATGGATGTTAGGTGTGCATCTTCAAGACGAATGTATATTTTCACAGTGGTGAAAGAGCAGTGGTGCTCTTTGAAGTTCCTGTGTACATGCAGAAGTGACTGTCAGCTCCAGGTGGGCATCTTTGGCAAATTAAAATTAATTTGCTTCCCACAACTCATTGCATTGGTGGGTATTCCAGTGTATTCCTGTGCAGCTTTGCTCAGATTTTAAAGCACATTGTGATTATTTGAGCGTTTTGATGGATCTCTTTCTGGACTTGCGAACATATGAACCTCTAGAAGTATCTTAAGATGTACTTTGTTCCAGAAGAGAACTCCTGAAGTGATGCATAATGGGGGAAAGTGTATGGGTATGATGTTGCAGTGCATAATTAGGGCTTTTTAATTTTGTATATGATTCTTGTATTGGTATGTCCCCTTTCTCCCTACCCCCCATCCCACTCCCCGGTGGTTTCTCCCTGACCCATTTGCGGAGGTAGCCCAAAGCACCCACCCATACCCCGTTGTCCTGTTAAGCACCTATGTCCCGAGCCACGCCCCCCATCTCAGGGTTTGGTCCGAAAGTTACCCCCTGCTCAGAGTACTCAGGGATGGACATAGTATGATTTTGGCTTCGTATTAGATCTTTGGTCTTAATCTGTTTTTTAGACATGAGAAGGTACTAGTGATTATTCACATGTTCTTTTTGCGCTGTATAGGGACAGGTTTACCTTCAAAGCAGCTGTAAACTATGCTGTAACACAGAGCCTTTCTGAGACAGTTAAGTCTAAACTTCTTTCCTTAAATACATTTTAATCCCCGTGATAATACTTGTATTAATCAAAACTCCAAAGCTGAAATTTGGTGGCTCTGTGTGGAAAATTGAGATATGGGAAGGAGTGGAACAGTCTGTATATTCTGTAATTTTGGTCAGTGGTTGCAGAGAGTGATCCAGGTACAAAGGTCAGGTTCAACAGAACTGCCTCCATACCAATTTTCTGTTGGAGTAATTGATGTAAGGGAAGTAAGATTAGCCTTCAACTTTTGTGTGATGTGGGCAGCATATTTAAGCACATATTTATGTTTCTTCCTGTTACCAAGATATGTGATAACCACCAAATTAGTGCAATTTTCAATGATGGCTGTATATCAGCTGATTACTGCACTGAGCAGGGTATTGGAGTGGCACATCCCATTAGCTGTGCTGCTGTCCCTTGCTCCCTTCTGACTGAATGCTCCTCTGGTGTTGGGATCTGCCACCCCACATCTGACAGTCAAGGGTAAAGCTAGTTTGGATGTTATTAATCTCCTAATCTTATGGATGAATTAGATGTGCTGGCCTTATTTCTTCTCTATTTCCAGTTACTTAAATTTGACATTACTGCCTGAAGAATGTTTATTTTCTGTAAGGAGAAATGCTTTAGAAAAAGTTTTTTCTTTTCAAAGATGAGGACATGAGTGAAAATAGCACTGCTGTTATTTTACTGCTGATTGTACTGATAAGATTTCTATCTTTTCTTTGGTCATCACTGTGTTAAATTTGTTAGGATTAAAAATTAAATGATCAGCACAATCTGTTAAAAAAAAAAAAAGACAGTTATAAGTTTGTGTGAGTCCATGAGCAAAGTCTCAGTGAAATGTTGAAGGTGGAAAAGTTTTTTTACTGCTGATTCTACAAGGTCTTTAGTTTGATTTTGAGACCAAGCTAGACTTTGATTTTAATGCTGTATCTTGTAACCACACAGCACAGGTGAAGTTCGTCTACTTATTTTATGACTTGGTCTACTTATTTTACTGTAGTTATGTTCTTCTCTGCACTGCTTTTCTCTCCATGACTGCTTGGAAAATGGTTGATATGAATCACTGGTCGTGCAATGGAAGCAAAAATGGTACTTTCAAATGAAATTTAAATATTTTAAAAGGCCATCATTTTTGGAATCTCTGCACCTTTAAGTCACAGAGATACACTCAAGTATAAAAGTTAGTTATGTAGATTATCGGTTAGTATTTTAATGGGATATGCAGTCTTTATTAGCAGACCTTGAGAAAGCATGAAACAATCTCCCCCCCCTCTCAGATTAGCATATAGTTAAAATCTAATTAAGGCAGTACCCATTATACGGGGTTATAATTTACAATTTAAAACAATTGTCTGGTAAAACAACTAAATATGCATTAAAAGAAACAAAAAAACCTTAGCAATTCATGACCTTTTAAAATTGGAATAATCAATCCAGACTTGTTTTCTGCTTTAATGAATCCTGGCACCTCACGTTTAAATGCCAAATGGTGTTTCTTTTCTCTCCTGAGGGTCTGAGGACATTTGTTGTAGAAGTTAAGCAGAATGACAGCTGGTTTTATCTGATGAGCAGAGCTCTTGACTATCCTGGTTTTACTTTCCTCCATAAGAAGTTGCTAACAGAAATTCACTTGGCTGCAGGGTAGAGTTAATTTGTCACAGGTGTTGGGCTGATGTAGCAGCAGTGGAAGGCCGTAGAATAGGGATGGATTTTCGTAAGTGGGCTCTTTTTGACTTGATGATATAAAAAATTTTCCAATAAAGAAGTTCTGCCTTAATGCAGTGAAATTTTAAACAATTGTGCTGTATTTGAAAAAGCATGTTCACAGCTAAGTATTTGGAAAAAAAAAATTTGAGATTTTTTTTTTCTTATGTGTCTGTATTTGCATAGTCAAATATTTCAATGCTATTGAAAATACTTTTGCTTATGAAACAGTGTATCATAAGATCTACTATTAATAAAGTAATATTCTGAGAGGAAATAGCAAACTTGGGGTTTCAGTTGGATCCCAGACAGAAAATCACATTTTCTTTTTCAGGATGTAAATTATCCAGGTTTCATCTTCAAGGTGCTTTTTCCTCAATTTGAGTAGTCTAGTAAATACTAGGTCAAAATGTCCTTGTGAATGTTTGCAGTTCACACTGCACCTTTGGGGACCTCAACATAAGGAGGCAGCAAAAGCGACAAATTAACAGTAAATATTACTTCAGAATGGCATAAGACAAGGCAAAGGATGTAGTTTGATACTGGCTTGCATTTATATAGAATTCCAATTCACTATACGCTTCAATTAGAAAAGAAAATAATCTTTTTCAAGAAGTATCTCGAAGAGCAAGATGTTTAGAAAGTAATTCTAGCACCTGGGTAACCTTTACAAGTTTTGGTAGCACATGAAATAGTCCCCTAAGTTTGCTTTTATTTTTTGCCTCTTATAATCCATGTTCTTGATGATAATTCTGTAAGACGGAACCAGGATCTGACATGCTTTCCCACAGCTTGATATAAATCTCCTCTGGTACAAAATAAGTTGAGCTGCAGTGAAGTTAAATGCTAATGCTGAATACAGCAGGCAACCTGCTGTTTAGTATCACAAAGTTTTTGTGATACCTTGGCTTACTCCCACATCTTCCTTGTTCCAATATGAGTTAAACTGGCACCCTACCATGGCTGATGACAAAAAGCTGTTCTTATTTGCAAACAAGGTAATTGTATGATCAAAAGACTCATTAATAATGAGCATTTCACAAGGTTGTACGTACCATAGTGCAGGCTTCAGTCAGCTACTGAATAATCCCAGTCCTACTTAAAGACATAAAAATTATCAAATAGGTTTGACTGTATGAGTATGACATTCTTCTTTAGAAGAAACAATATTTTTCTCAGCCTCTTAACCTGTATACTGGCAGAATGTATTAGATGTATAATACTGCATATTTTGTACAATACATACTATTCTTTTCGTGAATTACTTGTACTTTTAAAATTATGGCCTTTCAATGATAAGGTATCACAGCTTCCTTCCTTTCTCCACTATATGAACTTTCATGTAACAAAATTAACTAAATAACAAGGAGTCTTTCATTTAAGCCTTTCAGAGGCTTAAATGTTCTAAGTTGTTCTCCTTTACATCTGATCAGGAGAAGAAAATTTTGGTGTCTACACTTTCTGCTACAAATCTGATCCTGCTGAATAGTTCTGCTTCTTAAACTTTGCAAGATGTAGATGATCAGCTATGTGGGAGGATACATGAGAAACAGTTCTTAGTTGGGGCAGGTGTAGTTCATCCATAGTGGGCTGCCTTGTGTCCCTTCCACCTGTGGAATGGGGGGATGTAATCCTGATCTGTCTCCCCAGTACCTGGAAGAAAAATGCTGAAATCAGGCACTGTGTCTGCTGAGCATCAGACCTCATCAGGGGAAGATGAAGGGCTAACGAAACATGAAGCTCTGCCTCATAACCAGTGGGGTGTTCTGCTGTTCTTGGTTTGAAGCTGTCATTTCTTGGTTTACTGCACAAAGCAAGTACAGTCTGACACTAAAAAATATTGCCTGCTTCCTTGACCTCAGTCTATTACTTTATCCTCTTTATCATGTGAGATACTAATTCTTCTGTAAGACTGAAGTAATTAGGTCTTAAGTCTTCCATCCCCTCTTTCCTACAACAGATTTTTCATCCACTCTTTCTAAATCCCATTGTTTAGAGCCTATAAATTTATGTGGGGTTTTGTGTTGGGCAGAGCCCATCATGTGATGATCAGGTGCTTGAAGGTAGCGTGCTGAAATTGGACTCTGAGCAGGGTGAAGAAGGTCTATCTCTTGCAAAAAGGAGGTTCTTTAAATGAATTGGGAATTCCATGATGTGCTTCTTAATTCATTTAGAAGAGTTACTTATAACCTTGAGCTAAACTAGTTGCAAGGCTGATTTATTTATATTTCCATTATTCATCTGATGGGATACTAATTTTATATTAAAATTAAATCATTGGTTACACTGAGAGATTGAGAAATGAAAAGTTTTGAAAGTATAATGAGAATCTCTAAGTCTGTTCTTTTTCACCTACTTTTTTGGATATTACATTAGTGAGCTGTATTGACTGTTAATTACTGATTTTTACCTGCAAGTAATGTGGAGGTTGTAGGTGGAAATTGGAAATATGAATGGGTGTATGTCTCAATATAATTATTGGCATATACTAAATATTAAAATTAAAAATCTCCTAGCAAAAATCTTACCTTGGAAAAAGAAGCTTCTCCACTTGGTTCTGATTTTAGTCACAATTTTAATAGAGTAAGCTGAGTTGGAAGGGACCCCACAAGGATCATCTAGTACAATTCCTGGCCCTGCACAGGACCTTCTCCAACAGCCATGTCATGTGGCCAAGAGTAGCTGCTATTCTGAAATATTAGGGAAAGGGTAAAAGAGTTTCTCAGTCAAAATCTCAATAAAGCATCTTATTCTATGATTGATAACTTCTTTCAAATCAGAAGGAAAAGTGTTTGTGTCCTTTCATGTTGCATATATTAGTGTATTGCTATAAATTTTTTAAATCAAAATGAGTTTTATAATTGAAATTTTAAATGTTTAAGTGTGCTATACATATAGACAGTGTCATGGAGTATTGGCATCGTAGTTTAAACAAATCATGGTAGTTACTTCAGTTTAATAAACTGATTTGAGCAAATTGGTTTGTTTGTACTTTGTGGACCTGCTTTCAGCATGTGGGATAAGGTGGTGCAGCTTCATGGTTTTTTGTTGCAAACACTGGAAGCAGTTTCAAGAAACTTCAGTGAGGATGTGAAGAACAACAAACAGATTTAAAGAATATCTGCGCAGTTTTCTAACTGCAAATGTAAGGGGTTTGCTAGTCTATCTGCACAGATTACTAGATTGGATGGCTGGAATGGAACTGTTGTCTATTTTCATTTCCTCTTTGATGTTATCTGCAAAATGGGAGATACAGTTAACTTTTTTTGTTGTTAATAAATAATATTTGTGTTCTTTCTCTGGCAATGTTCCATATTAGTTCTTAATGTGCCAATTTAGCTATTTTAAAATAGTTTTCCTTATTTGGAAATAATGGATATGTGATGCATTTGAATATTCAAACAGTGGTATTTTCCTTCTATGTATAACCTTTCTTTGGTCATTGGATCCTTTTTCTGAATATATTTATTTATTTTTGAGATGTTTGTAAAGAACACCTACAGAGATTGTTAACATTTGTCAGCTCCTGGAATGACAGCTCCAGTCACTATAGAAGACAAGTGATTTTCCTCTTCAAGAAAAGGGATGCTAATTTCCACCTACAGTAACATGTTTTGAGAAACATAATGCACTAAGAAAATGTACCAATTACTTAGCTGAAAATTGCTTCCCTTCTGCAAGATAGACAATCATAACATTTTTGGACTTTTTTTTTACTAGTTTAATAACATAACTCCTTCTTCTACAAAGTTGGAAATGTGAAGTTTTAGAGCAGACTAGTATTCTATCAGGTATTGGAGCAGCATTGTACTGTGGCATGGCATTTCCAACTCTGAATTGTGTCCAGGCTCTGTAGCTGGAAAACAAATAGGATCTGATTTATTAAGAGAATGATTAAGTATATATATGCTGCCATGTGTGTTACTTACACAGCCGAAGGGTGATTCTTACACTGTTGTCTAGGATGGGAAGGTTTTTTTTAGGTGTGGTTTCTCGATTAGCTTTTAGAAGCACATTACTGATTTTTACCTGCAAGTAATTTGGAGTTTGTAGGTGGAAAAAGCCCAAAGAGTGAGGAAAATGGCAATTATATTAATGAAGTTGCTTAATTGTATATGATGAAATTTTTAATTTACTGCAACCTACTGAAGCTATCACTGCCCTGATAAAGATAATACCCTTTTACTTCTATTGTTTCCTGTTTAAATCAGCAGGAGTATATTAAAGCAAACTGCTTAATTGTTGAGAAATTAGATTATCTGGGATGTAGAAGGAAAACAAAAAGATAGTAATATAAAAATTGACTCTTTTTAATAAGCAGTTAGACAAAGCTATCTTTTTAAAGATGTTTTGTGCCACAGGTTTATGACATTAGCAAATGAGTCATATCAAGTCACTTGAAAAGATTTCTAATATTTCAGCTGGAAGCCATTTGCAGTTCTGTCTTCTGAAAATAAAGAACTCTGTTGCTTTCATTCCCAGCCTCTTGGAACTTCAATGGGGCAGAAAGATATGCAGTAAATGGCCTTTAAGGGCAAGGAGAGATAAAGGTGAGAAAAGGCTTAATTACAGCTCATTCTGAAGATATGTTCTTAAACTGTGACAGTGGATTTCTGAAGTGTAAACAGGATACTTGGTGTTGTGTCTAGCCCTTTCTGCTCAGTGTTCCATCCCATCCTACCACTGTGATTTCCTGGTGTTCAGACCCACCTGTGAAAAATGTTCCTCCTATGCCCTGCTACCATCACTTTTGTAGCCTTGTCTCTCCATCTCCTTGTGAGACCTTGCTCCGTTAGCAGCACAGGTGTTAGGTGCTGCTGCCCTCTGTGATGGAATTGGCAAAAAGAATTGCAGAGGTGGAAGCAGATCGGAAAAGTTTCGGATGAGGTTCAAGTCCTCTGCAGAGTTGCCAGAACAACAGGTTTCTGGTAGGCTATAACACAGGCAATTAGGAAGAAAGTCATGCTATCATAAAGGTTGGAACATCTGTTCAATGGTTTAGAAAAAGTTTAATGTTTGACTTCACTAATGGCACTAAAACTTGCTATCGTTAATGTGAATGATAGTGACTCACTCCAATGTCTGATGAGTTCTGAGAGGGATAATTCCAGCTGGAACTCTGCAACAGTTGCATTTGAAGTCATAGCACTTTGCTGGAGAATTCCAACAGGAAAAACATATTTTGAGGTGTGTTGTTATGCATGTTTTTGGCATCTGATTAATCCATTTCTATTTTTTGTTACTGGCCCTGGTTATTGTCTGTATTGGTATTGTGTACTAGTGCTTAACTCCATCCTAAGAACTGAAACATCTCGAATGTTAAAGCTTTATTTAAATCCTCTTGTACTTGGCTTGGACATGAGGAAATACACAGCCTAAGTAAAGACTTTGTGTAAGGAGGATTGTTCTATTAAATGTAAGTGTGGAAATCCAATTAACTGCTCAATAATTTGAATATTTCTTTTTCCAGAAACACCTGGTTTTTTGGTTTGTGGGGTTTTTTTTCTGCTCTGAGCAATTTTCATCATCCCTCTCTGACTTTTAAGCTAGTTGTATCTTTGAAAAAGTAATAAAAGCTTATTTCCTTTGTAACTTGGTTTGTATACTCATGGCTGTCACATTAATCTGGTGTTAGTATTACATTTTAATAAAAGGCTCTACGTAGTATGAAGAAAGAGCCTTGTTGATATTATAGTGTATTTCATATAATTTAATTTTTTGTTTCTAATGTTTATGCTTTTGGTATATTGTGAGTGATACTGGACTTTGCCAAACATCTTTTATAAAAACCAACCAAACATAACCCCAAATACAGGACTTATGTTGAAGCAATACTAAGAGTGACAGAAGGAAAAACCTGAAAGAGTAGAATCTCCAAAGTGTTTATCTTTTACCTGGCTTTGAGATTCAGGGAAAGGATGAAAATACTAGCAATGCATTAATGTTTCTTATTAGAAAATACATTTTCCATTAACAGTTTCAATGAAGTTTTGTGTATTTTGTGGAGTTAACATAACAGCATTTGAGAATGGATTGTGGGGGCGTGGGTGTTAGAATCCC
This sequence comes from Illadopsis cleaveri, assembly GCA_013399915.1. Lineage (NCBI taxonomy): Eukaryota > Metazoa > Chordata > Aves > Passeriformes > Timaliidae > Illadopsis > Illadopsis cleaveri. The sequence continues at coordinate 37,343 of VXBB01004902.1, read as the reverse complement.
CTTGGAAGGTTTCTATGGGGCATGTTTGTATAATTAATTACTGCAAGTAGGCTAGAGACAATCCAATGGCTTTCCACATCTTGATAAACAAATTAATCTGTTCAGGTTGCTTTCCGCCTATGGGACTAAGTTTTGACTGGTCTCATGGTTGAGATGACAGCTACATCTTGTTGGGTGAGGCAATCGTGGAAACGATTATTGCTGAGATAGCGCTACATCAAACAAACAAAAAATTCTCATATGCCCTGCTCTTGCAGGCAAGAAAAAAATGCCTATTAGTAATTCCTAAAAGTTATTGCCATTACCTTGTTTGTTATCCATCATATCTCATATCCATCATATCTCATGGCTTTTTTCTAAGTTACAATATTATAGTTTTAATGAGAAAAAGGAGTAACTCTTCATCCCTTCCCGAAGAACTGTTAACAGCAGTATCTTTATAAGTAAACTAGATTTAATATCTATTATTGGGGAAGGGGAGAAACAAGAAGGAATTTGGTTTTCTGTAAAATTCCCTGTTCCCACCAGTTCACAAATCTTCTAAACCCTGCCAGTACTGGATGTTCAAATTTAGTATGGCTCCTGAAGTTCGTTGTTTTAACACTGCTGTGTATACTTGTCACCCCAAATTCCACTGAAGCCATTTTTTTTCAGTATAGTGCCTCTGAAAATTGAGATAAAAGTGTTAGATAAACTAAGGCCATGTGCAGAGTAATGAGCTTGTGATACCTGAGACTGGATACTGCAATTAGTGCAGAGCCTTTTTTCCTACTCACCAGGCTGGACCTTGATCTAGTACAGTTTTGTATTTAACAAAATAATGAGCTTGGACAGGCACCAAAGATACCCAACAGCCTACGGGATGGAACAATGACTTTTGCTATGAATTCCCAATGATTTAGTTCATTACTAAGAAAATGAGATGTGAGTCTCTGTGTGTACACATCCACATGTGTACCCTGTCTAGTTAATGTGGGGTTTATGGATGCTTGTAAAGCATATATGTGCTTTTTCTGTTAAAAAGGGTTTTTTTGTGATATCTCTCACTGCTTACAGGCTCTTGTCACTGTCTGTATAGACACTGGTTTCTGACCTTGGGAAATTTGCTGTAATTATTTAGTAAATGTAGTATGTGAAGTAGTGTAGAGGAAAAAACCCACTAAGTTATAATTAACTACGGTCTTAATTAGCTCTACATGTTTCTAAAAGTCAATAGCAGAGATGAAGTCTAGGGCTGTGTTGCCTTTCTTTTTTTCCTTTTATTTTTAAACAGAATTAAAGTTATTTAAGCAGGTTTTCTTGGTATCTGGCTTCTTGGAAGTGTCAAGGTTTAAAAAAAACAAACAAAGCAACAAGCTTTAATTTTCTTTCCTTTTATTTTTTCTGACAACAAGAATAGAAGACTCATCATTTAGTTTTTCTAACATACTTTCATAAGAATTAAAATCCAAATACAATTGAATATATTCTTGAGAGAAATTTACTTTTGAATTATGTTTTCAGTTTTGGAAGTCTCAATTCACTTTGCAAAGTGACTACTGCTGATCTGTTCCAATTTCAATGAAAAATATTTCTAGTTGCTTATGTTTGAGAGAGCAAACCACATGTAGTTTTTGCCTGGGAGCCTGAAAAGAAAGGTGTAGTTCTTGTATGTCAGGGAGGAAGGACAGGATGAAGATGTCACAGATACATTTGTGTGTCTCCTTTCTTGGAGGTGAAAAACTGCTTTGTTTTATCAGAGGCGGGTCCTGCTTGGGTGGGGAGACACTGCTGTTACAGCCAAGATTTACATTTGCATTTTCCAGCTGGTCTTTTTGTTTCTGGGGTTATTATTGTTAAAATTTAGTTTGGTAGGTAAGCCATAATGATGCTGGTTAGCATGTTTTGAGTTAGTGGTTGTTGGGATGGGAATGTGGCTTTTATCTCTTCTTCATATGACAGTCAATGTAGTGTTGTAAAAAAATGCCATAATGATGTTGAAATACGTATCTTTGGTAACATCAGGGCATATTGATATCTACCTCATGATTGCTGGGCTAATATAGGAGAGAAGAGAAAAAAGCAGCAGTCTGCTGCCCATCCTAAATTTTTAAATGCCATATAAGATGAGCAAGAAATAAAGAGGAAGAACTGTCATAGTTATATGCTATAAAAAAAAATTTGGTGAAGTGATTCAGAGGCTTGAATATTTATATTGCCTTATTAACAGGAGTGACATTGATTTGTCAAGGTTGTACATGCTCTGATGTCCAGACTGTCGCTTAATTTGAGTGTGGAAATCTGTAGGTAATCATTATAGGTGGAAAAGGGAATTAACTGTGATCTTCTCACGTAGCTAGCATGATCACTGTCAATGAGTAGTTGTAGAAAGAGGAAGAAAGAGATTACTGTTGTATTGGCTGATCCTGATGAATGTCATCACATTTAGGGAAATGGGTAAAATATTCCTGTTCAAGAAAACATTGACAGAATTTTCGGTGAAGATAGTGAATTTTCAGAAAGATGGAAAAAAGTAAAAAGTAAGAGAATGGAAGAGGAAAACCAGAGAACTGCACACAATTTACCTAACTTAAGTTCAAGTAAAGTGCTGGAGCTTACAAATTTTGACAAAATTGAATAAAACCAACCCATACAAGTCATCTTCACTGAGATTAACTCTTTTCAAACCAGTCTAATTTAATTTTATAAAAGTGGTGGGCCTTTTAGAGTCAGGGAGGCTGTAGATGAGATGCAACTTGCCTTTAACACTTGGACTTGGTTTGTTTGTTTGGTTTTTTTTGTTTTTTTTTTTTGTTTGTTTGTTTGTTTGTTTTGCATGCTGCACTTCTAAGCAAAAAAGGAATACATGCTAGATGAAACAGCTGCAAAGCTGCAAACTGCATCAACCAGTAGTCAGGAATCTATGCAGACTAATTGTGTGAAGCATCTGCTATTGAATAGGGGACTGAATATGTTTCTGGAGGGTGTGGTTTGGGTCTGCTTAGCATACTTCTTTACTTTGCAGGAGTTACTTTACTTTACTTTACTTTACTTTACTTTACTTTACTTTACTTTACTTTACTTTACTTTACTTTGCATCCATGAGGAGGAAGTTTGGAGGAAAAGATTAGGATAAACATGCTGGAGCAACAGTCTACAAAAAGTTGGGAGAAATTTACTAAGGACTTTTGCAGTGTGCTACCCTTTGGAATAATTAGCTGCACAATCACAAGGTGAAGGAACCCTTGCTTAGAAAATACTGAAGAAAAGCTCATGGTAACTGTATCGGATACATGTGATAAATGGATACATGGATAAATGTGAATCCACACTGTACTGCTGTTTAAAAATAATTTAGAAATAGCATTACATTATGTTATGTATAATAGGATATTGGCAGAACTTACATATCATGTTTGGGGCACTGAATTTAAAGAAAAATGGGATAGACAGCAGAATCAAAAAGGTAGGAAAAGTAGAGGAAGAAAGAGCACTTACAAGGCCTACTGAGAGCAGGAGAAGAGGAAAATTAATTTGCATTGAGAGAGATTCAGGCTAGATGTTAGGAAATTACTTTTTTGAAAGTGATTGAGGTAGGTAACCTCATCTAAAGCCTGGGGAATGTGGAGATCTCTGCTGCTGGAAGCCTCTGTTAACGAAGGTATGTGGATGTCTCTAGCAGAAGTGATTGGTCTTACCAGGGATTATATGACCTGTTGAGACCTTCTTAATGTGTTGTCTTGCTATTTGGAAAGTTTTATTTGAAGGAAAAAAAACCAAAACAAACAACCCAGAGCAAAAAAATCTATCTATGATTCAACCAAAATTGTTATAGAGCAGTATTCCTCAGTAATATGTAGTGTGGCCTTTTAATATGAGATTGCTTCTGGGATTTCTTACTCATCTGTTTACCAATTACTATCATTATTCTGATCATTTTTTCCTAGTGGAAAGCAGAACAAAAACTACCGTACATCATGAGCTTTCTTAAGGGAAATGTCAAAAGTGTCATTCATTTGGGAAATTTAAATGCCGAGTCCTTTCCTTGGACTTCTCTGGAGTGTGTCATACAGTGTTTTATTCTAGTCTTTCAGAAAACAATGCAACATTAAAAAAGTGCTTGAGGTGTCAGCTTTTCCATTATCTCTATTGTTAATGGCATATTCTGTTTATAGGGACTTGCTGCAACACAGCATGGTCCAAATATTTATTATTCAGGAAGCAGCATTTTAGCTCATTTACATGACAGGAAACATTTTTAAAAATCTTTTATGTTGATTTACTGTCAAGGCAGCAAAGCATATCACTAGTAATTTTATTGCTGTTATCCAGCTAAATATTACAGATTTTATTTATTTATTTAAACTAGCTGCATAATGTTGGAATGTGTACCACTATGCCTCAAAATATTTTTGAGTATTTTTTATATTCACATTCTTCCTTTGTCTGTCATTTTCAAATGAAGGTGTATTAGGTGGTAAGTATCAGTGACAGATTCAAAAATTTTAGATGGCACACAGAGTGACAAACATTTTCTGAAAAATGCATCCTTTCACCTAATCTGTTACCTGTCTATTTAAGGAAATGAGGCATATGCCATTACTCCATCTCTATCTGTGCTCTAATAGCTAATGGATCTTTTTACCAATTTAAAGCAAGATCTTAAAAATTTTGGAGTTTTAGAGGTTGCATGAAAATTGGTGTTGCCATGGAGTAGAAACCCATGTTTATGCCCCCATCGTGAAGAAGGAAGGGAGACTTCTGCTCTTATGACCTTTATTTTCAGTTTGTGTTGTTAGAAGCGGCTTGATGCATCTCTGGGAGAAAAGGGAACAAGAGTCCTGTGTTGAGGAGTCTAGGATTAAACTTGAGTATTTGGTGCTACGTGCAGAAGTGTTTTGGGCAAGAATTGAGCAGATGCATATCAACTGTCTTAGTCTGAAACAAGGAATCTATACAGACTCGGTGTGGCTCTGGGCATGTTGTGTGGATATGGGCTGTTACAGTGACAGATGTCAGGAATATGAAGGAAAACGGGTGTCTGTCTGAGGGACATGGAAGACATCAGGCTAATTAGTTTAGTTGCTCAAAGAACAGTTAGTTAAGGTCCTTGTTCTTCTGTTCTTGAAACTGTTCCTCCTGTTGACTGAAAGCCAGTCACAGATGACCAGACATGGACTGCAAATAAATCTGAAAAGACTGTTTATAATATTCTGATTATTCTTATGTTGAACTGAAGAAACTTCTATAATACGGTCGAGAAAATTTTGTGCTCTGCATTCCATTTCCCGTCTGAAATTGTTCCGACCACTAAAGTACTTCTGTGATTGCATTTACCATTTTTTTTACCCTTTCCCTTAAGAAATGTTAGTCATCAGTCTCTCTTCCATAGCAAACATTAGAGAGCGCTTGGGTGGCAGGAGGGCAGGGAAAAGGTTAGGGCAAACGTTTGCAATCACTCCACTCATAGAAAAGTTCAGCCTTACAAATCCACAGACAAAATTAAAAGAAGAAATGAGGCATAACACATTACTATCTGTATCCAACACTTAGTATTAGGCAGATTGCTTATCTGATCTCACTGGCCAGCTGTCATGGGATGAGTGAAAGCTTCAGACGGGCCCTGCTTTAGCCTCAGAACTTGACCACATTTTAAAATGAAGGAATCACTCTGCAAGTGATGGCAGACCAGATCTATTTATAAAAGTGAGTATTAAACAGACAAGAGATAACAGATGAAAGATCTTAATCAGAATTACTTACTACACAGTGTAAAACTAAAGAACTCCAAGTAGATTACAATATGACATAAAACAGTACACTGTATCAAGGTTTCTATATTAAAGCTAGCAAATAAATAGTATTGATTAGGAGTTGAATGTAACTTACCACCAGAGTGATGTTAATGTACACAGAGTTCTTCACTTAACCTCTTGGGAGTAACAGAGAAGCAGGCGTCCCTACTTAAGGGAGAAACCGCACAAGTTTCCAGGAAAATGTTTGGAAGATTCCTGCTTTGTGAAAGTTTAGTGTAGCTTTTATGGTTTGTAAAGTCTGATGTTACCCCGTTCACTATAACTGTTTGTGCTCGCCCTGTGAGCCAGTTGCTCACCTACCTCATGACACGGTTATCCAGCTGTGAGCCGGACACCTCCTCCAGAAGGATACGGAGAGACAGTATCAAAGCTTTGCTGAAGTCCAAAGGAACTACATTTGCTGGCTTTGCTACATCAGCTAGTCCTTGTCATAAAAGAAAATCAGGTTCTATAGGTGAGACTTTCCCTTCATGAAACCATTCTGGCTGTGACCGATGTCTGGAGATATTAATTGCTGTAGCCAGGATTATGGATTCTTACATAGCCTGCAACCCAGCTGAATTTTAAGTGTTATAGCTGGGTGCAGTGGTGTTTTGGGCCAGGATTAAACAAAAGCATATCAACTGGCTTCACTGAAAAAACTGAATAGTTTCAAAGTTTATATTTTTGTTTCTTGTAATTAAAAGTTGACTTCCTTTTTCCTTTAAGAATGAAAGACAAGGAGTAAGAATGCTTCTGTTACAAATTCCTGAAAAATGTAACTCATCTAGAAAATGCTATACCTTCTGAATAATACAAGAAAATCATCAAGTCTTTTGTTTGAGAAAAGTCTGAAATTCTAGAGGGCTGGAGATATGTTCTTCATTCCACAGGGATATCTCCATTCTATCTTCCACTTACAGTGAATTACTTGCCATATGCCCTGACTCACTTTCAGGTGTTCTCAAGGTGAATTGTGTTACTGTTGCTCTTCATAGTGCAAACTGTCATAAAAGCATGTCTTCTGCAAAATGCATAATTCATACTTATGATCTCATGATTTACATAAAATGAAGTCAAGGACCAAGTCATTTATCTTGAAGATATCTGCTCTCTAAACAAATACAGGACTGTGAATAAGATTATTAGCTACCTAGGTGATGGGCATCCATGAATCATTGAGTGCTTGAAACCGTTGATTCTTGGATTACATGAACTTATATTATTTCCTTTTAACAATGCTGATCTATATGTTGGTAACAACAAAAAATACTGCTTGCACTGGCATAGTGACAAATAATACAGTTGATCATTAGTTCACATATTGAAGGTAATTCACAGTAAGACTCTGGATTGTTCAGAAATCTCATAGAATATGATAGCACTCTTTCTGTTTGACTTTCCAAATCACTGCTTTGAAACTTCACAACAAAATTGAAATCAGTGAGACAACTGAAGTCTCATCTTATATTCTACCACAGATCATGCTGAGGTTAATTAAATTGTATCACCACAGAGGCCAAACACTAGATAAACATTATTGTGTCTGTGCTGGGAGGATATGACCTCTGTTTCTCTTCTCATCAAAATATCCATGAAATCTATTTCCTGTGGCCATCATTCAGAATTGCAGAGACCAGGACACCTCAAAGAGTATCAGAAGGCAGTAATCCAGTCATATTGGAATTTTGATTCATTGAACTCTGCCAGCCTGAAGAGACAGTATGATATAATGACGATTTTTATTGTTTCTCTGTGTTACAGTGTGAACTACTAAGCAAGCCTCAGTCAGATAGTTTCTCTTGTGCTTCTTTTATGTTTTCTTCACTTCTAGAAGAAATTGTTTCTACAAAGAGCTTGTAGTGAGTCTCTGCTCTGAATTTGTTCCTGGAGAAGCCCTTCTTTCTCTGTTGAGTATTGAAGAGCCACAGAATACTATGTAAGCTGCCTATGTAAGCACCCTACCTTCAGTGGTGTAAATACCACCCCCTCTGGAAACTGGAAAAACTTTGCTTTTCAAGATGGATTTGTTACATAAACTTTGTTTTTCAAGATAGATTTGTTACAATTTTTTTTAAAATTTTTTTTTTGTGTGTGTGTGTACCTTGGCCATTTTTGTTAATATGCTTATATTTTGAGGTAGTATCTGTGCAGTATCAGTACAGTCCTACTACAGTGTCAAAGTGATATTAGGAGTAGAAGTACTGTTAATTATTTTGTGTGATATTGTACAGTTGACTACTGGATAACACATGTAGCTGAATGAGGTTTGTTGCAGATGGGTTATTGCAGGCAAGAATTAACACAAAAAGCATTTGTGAAAGAGAGGTTCTGGGGCATGTTGGCAAAGTTACTACTTAGATTTAGTTGCTCCAACATACCTGTAATAACAGCTGTGGTATTTTGAAATCTCAATCAAAACCTGTTGAGTAAGACCATGAATGATCCTTAAAGGATTTTTTTAGTGCTTTAACTATCTGAAAACCCAGTATTAAACTGGTAGAACCTTTCAGAAGCTTGTTTATCTCTTATTAACAGAAAAGCTGTTACATGCAAGGGAAACTTGAAGTCAGCAGCTAAATTAATCATTGGAAAGAGCATTCTTGGCTTTATTGATATCCTGTATTCAGGGAATTTATTATGTGAGCAGTAACAATTTCCTATGTGGGCCCTGAGGAACCATGATTGTTGAGGAAGCCTCAGCTTTGTTTCCAGCTGTATGAAAAATCAGCAGGCAAAAGCATTCTGGACAGACAACAAAAAGCCCAAAATAAAATTATGTAGATCCCATAGGGAATTATTCCCATGATAGTCATGTAAAGCTGCAGAATAAATCTGCTCTGTCAGTAGTGAAATACAGCTGAATCCAAAAGAACAGATCATGCAGCAAACTGATACTATAGTCATGAGCACAATCCTGTCTTACAACATCCAGCCTGGAGCACAGCTTGAATAGATCATGCTGTCTCACTTTGACTAAACTCATAACAAGCCTGAAGGCTATTTGCGTGAAGATCTAAGTGTACTTGAGCATTGTCTGTTTTTTGCTATATTTCAAGCTATTGACCTGACCTTTATTCCTCAGTTGGTCTGTCATTCAGCATTTGAAATACCTGAATACTTGGTTCAGATTCATCTGGGGTGATAACTTTAATCCTAGATCAAAGATACAAGCACAAAACGCTTTTCATCAAAATGTTGTGGTGTATTTCAGAGATATGGTGGTAGAGTTTTCCAACTTGCCTGATTTTGTCAGATTGTATAAGAAAAGTCTTGAAAGTTAATGCTCCTTCCCCGGACTGCTGTTTACCAGTGCTGAAAATTGTTCAAGTGCAACTTTCTTTGAACATATCCTAGGGGATGGAGCTGGGAAAAGGCTATCTTACTCAATGTCTAATTAAAGTCTTGTAGTTTTTTTAAAGTTCTGCCTTGTGTTGCAGTGGAAAACTCCCAACGTTTCTGGATTCTGAATTTTGCAGGTGAAAGTTGAACAGTTTTCTGTGACCCTGACTTGAGGGAGTAAGTTTCTATGAAGTTTGGTCCTTTTCAAATTTTTTTCCCTCTGCTTCCCAAGTGAATTAAACAGTACAGATTGTTAGGTGCTTTTATGTGGGGTGGGGTTTCTTTTGTTGTGTTTGTTTGTGTGTGCTGTATATTGGGTTTTGGTCTATTTTGGCCTAATTTTTTCTTTTTTTTTCCTCAAGATCCTGCTTCTTCTGAAAATGAATAGTATTTTCCTTGGCATACAATACTTTGGCTTAAGAGAGAAACTTTAATGCTAATATCTTTCATGAGAAAAAAGACTCATGAACTCCTAGAAATAAGGTGTCCTGTCTGTAATGCTATGTATCACAGGTTAATGTCAGCCTCTGTCAAATATGTAAAAGTCAGTAAGTTGTCAAATCAATGGCTCATGGCAGTGTGGTACTGAATTGGTGTTGTCAGCACAAAGAACGGTCAGTATTGTACCTTAGGAGCTAGAAGGCTATTACTTCTATAAAAATGAGCTGGGTTTAGCCATAGAAATTATAGAAGATGACTGTGGCTTTGGTTTGGTATTTATAGCTTCCAGTGCACTCTGTTGGAATAGAATTTAATGGAAAGACTGCCTACAGTGAAAAGAAAGAAATGGTCTTCACTGGAAGCCAGAAGGTAAGACTTGAGAATGACTGTTCCATATTTGCCTTATTTCTTTTGTTCCCTCTCCAAGTATGACCTCTTTTCTGCTGGCTTAGATGACCTCTTGATCTGACCCAGAAAAGAAAGCTGATTGGATGATGTTTGAGAGGTTCATCATTTATGCTGGACCTGCTGTCTTGACAGAGCCTTATCTGGAATGTTGGATCTCAAAGGTGTAGGACCCTGATAAATTACAGGGACATCATTGCTGCTGCTTTTCCTGGCCAGGCTCTAACCTGCTTTGAGGCTGGGCTTCCAGCCCTTTTCATCTTGGGCCCTTGGAGTATGGCTTCTGAGCTGGGTATTGATCTCTTTAATGCTCAGTTCTGTACTACCACTGGGACTCTGTTGGTCTGACTTTAGGATATGACCATTTTCAAGCTACAGTGTGACTGTAGTCCAGGAGCTTGTTGTTAGCACTGAAGTCACTTCACATGTGTTGGATGGGTAAATTGATGGGAGTGCTTTTGACTGGGCAGTGTCTGCTTCCAGAGAGTGGCTGGGTGAGTCCATGATGTGTATGTTACCTAGTTCAGAAGCAGTCATTAAATATGGGGCTGGTCGTATCACCCTGTCTTTCTTTCCCATTGTGTCATAGTAGCATTTGCTCAGATGAAATTAGTTTTATTGTTCTGCTTGCTAAGGATGAAGCTGAGTCAGGGAGAAATGTTCTCTCAGCCTCAACTAGAGTCACCTTTAATTGCTGTCCAGTGGCTGAGCTCAGGTTGCAGGAGCTGTGCATCCAGCAGCTCTCTTGGGCTGTACTTGATAGCTGTGCCTCTTGGAATTCACAGTTGCTCCACCTCAGGTGTGTAGGGATGACCACAGGATCCCCTCAGCAGAGGCTGGATAGCACAGAAATTATTTGAAGAAATTGAATTCAAAAGAGGAGCAAGACAGATATCTCCCCTTTGATACTGTTTCATCAAAGAAGTAGTAAAAGTTAGTGGACTTCACCTCAGGAAATTAGTTCAAAACACTCATCTTCAACTGTAATATGTAATACTCAGGCTGTAGGATAGACCCACTATCTGCATGGACTCCCTCATACGGGTTTTCTTCTGAAGTAGAGGGTCCCTTACGATAACTGAAGTAGTTATTACTGGGGTTCAGTTTGATTGCTTTTTTGACTGGTTTTCAAGCTTGTGCATTTTTTGTTTTGTTTTGTGTGTGTGTGTGTGTGTGTTTTTTTTTGTTTTTGTTTTTTTTTTTTTTTTTTTTTTTTTTTGGTTTAGAGCTTTTTTATTTTAGTTTTTTTNTTTGTTTTTTTTTTTGTAGGTGTAGAGCATCTATAATTCAGTAGATATTTATTTGAATCTTGTTGTGTTTGTCAGTTATGTGAAAAACAGAATGTACAACAGTGAGCATGAGGACAGAATTTTTTATTAGCCATTTTAAGACCTGTGCACCTCTCTGGATAATCCCTCTCCTTAGCGACTTTGTGGGAAAGAAAAATAAGATAAGTGTGCTTTCAGTGGTATCAGTAGAAATATTTTGGAATGCAGATGAAGAACAGTTGAAATTTATTCTGGTTTAGGCTTATATTTATTCTGCTTTGGCTTCTGTAACTAGAGGACTCTTTAAGGTTTCCCTCTGCTCTTCTCTCTCCCCCCAACACTTTTCTTTTCCTCTGGGTATTTTCTGGGTAATATATGTTTTTGGAAGTTTTACTTTTGAAATGGGATTACAGGTTTGGCAATACCCATTGAACATGTAATTGAAAGAAATCTTACACTGGCTAGGCTTTGTGTTTCACCTTATGAAAACAGTCTAAAAAGGTCACCAGTTATCAAAACCAACTGTGAACTAATCCTCTAAAATTGAGAGATTACTTAAAAATATATTTGTATAATTAAGGCTTTCAAATTGTTACATCCTACTAGTCACATGATAATGTTAACAGGAGCTGGGATTCAAGGCCAGATTAGGTGGGGTTCTGAGCAACCTGATCTGGTTGAAAATGTCCCTGGTCATTTTCTGTCCCTGGTCAGAAGGGGAGGCTGGACTAGATGACTTTTAAAGGTCCCTTCCAACTCAAATCATTCAAAAATTTGTCAGTGGATTTTCATGTGCCTCTGCATCTCAACTGTTTTTATTTACAGGGTAACACATTCGAGTATCACTTTGAAGTTATGGTAACAGGATGCATCCTTTTCCACTGGGTAACTTTTGGAGTAGACCATAGCATGCAAAGATAAGGTATAACCAGGAGCTGACAAATTTTAGTGGTTAGTACCTTTTCCCCTGCTATTTGAGTATTACTCCCTCAAAATATTGCCTGATTATTCTTTCTCTGTAAACAAGTGCATAGATAGAACTTTATAATGCTCTTCCTTTTGTATGTAACAACATAAATAAAATGTGCATTCAGACAAAATGTACTTGAATTTTAATTAAATTCAAAGGTTCCTGTTTTTCCCTAATAGTACTTCTTGTTAATGAGATAGATGAGTCTGCTTGGAGTCACAAATCTGTTTAGGAGCAGTGGGAACTGTCAGACATAAAAGTAGCTCATTCTCAGTACTCAGCAGGTTACTGTACTTGTTTTTAACAACAGCTTTTCCAGAAAAGTCTGCTTCACAGAGATATGAAGAAGTAGAAAAAGGAGCAGTGTTGGAACATATGGTGAAAGGGTAATATACATCCTTATCTCGTTTCATAATCAAGCCACCTATATTTGTCTTCCTGTAACTTCAGTAGTTCATCACAAGAGCAGTTATGCATTTGTACACCTTTGGAGTTCTGTAGTTTTTGCTGATCTGTTCTTTAAAAAAATGAACATAAATTAATGTCCTTCTAATGTGAGGATCATCCTCAGGGAAGAATGCTTCACATATGAGCTTAAGTTTGAATGGCTGTCTAAAAAGCTTTGATTGAACTGTATGAGTAGTTTTTAGAGCTAATTCAGGTAATTTCCAGGTTCAAGTAGCATTGCACCAACATGGGTTAGATTCACATTGTCCAAAATATTCTTTCTGACTGTTGGAGTGAAGGAAAGTAAGCAGCCTGGCTGGAAGGTGATAGGGTTATTGCTCTCTTACACATGCGTTTTTGTTTACCAATGGAGAAGAGTTCGAGCCTCAGTTAAGCTATCACCACTTCCAATGAAACTTCATTTTTAAAGAGTATTCATTTCAGGAAATGAAGACTGAAACCCAGAGAGAAGGAGAGGAATGAAGGCCAGAGAAGTACTTAAATGATAGAATTATATGCAAACCTTTCCTCCTTTCCCTGGTGGCCCATCTATCTGTACTAAAACACACAGTGCGTAGGAAACAACAAGGAATACAAAGTCTGGGCAGCATCTGGGTACCTCTCTAGGGGCACAGAAATGTGGTATGGTGCCACAGTATCCCTCACAGAGAGCAAAACCTCTGTCCACCCGGGCTAGCCTGACGCCACGGACATGCAGGGGACACTCCTCAGGATTGGCAGAACCTGAGAGGCGGCTAAGGAATCCTTTCCCTTAGAGCGGAAGAGGCTTGTGACAACGGCGGAGGAAGGAGTCAGACTCAGTAGGAGAGCAAAGTCCAAGACTTTTATTACAGTCCCTGTCAGGAGCTGTTAGTCTCACGGGAGCTACTTCAGCTAAGCCCCCAGACAAACAATACAACAACTTATAAACAGGGGAGGTACAGAGGGAGGGATCAAACCTTCAACCAATAAGGGACAAGGTGGGAATGGGTTAGGGTAGGACGGACTGTCCAGGGATCCAATGGGAGTGTAAGGGAAGGGACTTCCTCTGTTCCTGTTCTATCATGCAACGCCCTTCCACCAACTTTCTAGGAGCCGGGGGCCGGGGGGTGACCGAATGAGACAGAACTCAGGGGAGGAGACTGGGAAGGATACATGAGGATTGACAGTGAGGAGAGGAAGGGATAAACTTGGGAAGTAACATTCTTTAAAACCAGAGAGGGGGGAAAGGAACAAACCATTATAACATAACTTAACGAACACAACAGTATGGGGTGGCTCACACAAACAGTGCATGGTAGTGAGGAATTCAGACTCTTTTGAAAGTACCAGCTGCTAAGATGAAAGAAAAGCTTGTGCTCCAATGGTAGCTTGAATTTGCAGATCCGGATTTGCTTTGGAAGGAATAATAAGGTGGTCAAAATGAAAGGAGAGTCCAACATGAATGCCTCTCAGCGAACATCTGCTACAGACAGAGAAGAAAGGAATTGTCTGAAATCTTCTTTAGAGGACTGGAGGAAGCTTGATTGAAAACATTTCTTGAGAGCAACTTTGACCTGTCAACTTCTGGATGATGTAACATGGTGTGGCACATGTCATCAAGGAGATTTCTGGGATATGTTGAGGCTCTGTTTTAATGCAAGTACTGCCCTATCATTCACAGAAGGTGATCTGCTGCTCATGAGTAAAGAAGACCTGGTGAAGGGTAGGAATTTCAGAGGCAGCTCCAGCTGCACACCTGTGAGGTGGTGGTGAGGAAGGTAAATAGCAAGATTAGAACCCTGGAGTTGAGAGTCCAGTAATACCTTGGTGGCTAAACTGATGAGATACTTACTAGGCAGACTGAGGTAGCTGGAAAACAAGACTGCTGGACCTAAATGCTTAGGGTCAGTATGGGCTGAAGTCAAGCTGATCACCAGTTGCTGGAAGTTCCATAGGGCTCTCAGCACTGGAGCCGGGACTGCTTAACTCCTTCATGGAATTAAGGACTGCTTAACCTGTATGATTCTATTGCATGCGATTTCAGTAAGTTTGTGGTGTTGCTCTTTTGGAGGGAATTGATTGTGCTGGAGCACAGGGCTGCTCTTCAGAGTGCTTTTAACAAGCTGAAGAAATGGGCTTGGAGGAACCTTGCCTTTCGCAAAGGCAAATGCAAATTGCTGCAGTTAGGATGAAACAGCTGCATGCAACACTACGCAGTGAGGGCTGTATGGCTAGAAAGCAGCTTTGCAGAACACCAAGCTAGAAAGGGAGCAAAAGACCTGAGGGCTAGATTGATGAAGTATAGAGACTAGAAGACTGAAGGGGAAGTTTGAGGCACAACTCTAATTGTTGTCTCCATTGTGTAAAAGAAGCTTATATATAATTTAGATGCAAGACTAGATGGTCCAGCACCTTGTCCAGATGAATCTTAGATGTGCCCAATACTGGGGAATCCACCACTTCCTGAAGGTTATTCCAATGGCTGGTTGTTTTCATTGTGGAAAACTTTATTCCTATGTCCAACCAGAATCTCCCCAAGAGTAACTTGTTCCCCTTATTCCTTGTCTTTTTCACATGACTCCTTGTAAAAAGGGGGTCTCCCTCTTTTTTGTAGCCACCCTTTAAATAGCGGGACATGGCAATAACGCCTCCCCCTAAGACTTCTTTTCTCAAAGTGAACAAACCCTGTCGTTTCAACCTTTCCCTTCATGGCAGGCTTCCCAGTCACCTGCTCACCTTTGTGTCCCTTCCATGGGTCCTCTTCAGCCTGCCCGTGTCTATTTTTAATAGTGGGCACCAAAACTGAACACAGTATTCCAGGTGTGTCCTGACAGGCACTGAAGTGCTCTACACAGACGCTTTCTTCTTGTAATTGTTAATACTATGTCAACACCTATAAATTTAACATATCCAAAGAAAGTCAAAACCAAGTTGTGACAGCAAAGGCATGGATAAAATCTAGGACTGACAATCTTGCAGACACACAATTCTTTTTAAAAAATGAAATCTGTTAAAGAAATTGAGAACGGCACATTTATTAATCAGCATTGTGTTGTCACTCTCCGTATTTATTATGAAACACATTTTTATAACCATGAAATAAATGAGTAAATGAATAAATAAAAAAGAACTTGGCTTTGGATTAGTAATCAAAGCAATTCAGCCAGCTGATCCATACCAGATGTCAGCAGATTTTTATTTCAAACCTTGAACGAGGTGTCTTGAAATTTATTTTTACTTTTCAGATACTCTGGGTGAATATTTCTACTTTTACTGCTGCTTCTTCTTTTGCCAGGAATCTGATTCAATATTATAAAAATAGTAAAAAGAATACCAAGAATTTCCATTTCTTTTGTACTAATATATTACCATGTACTGGAAGTGGGCACAGCCAGGGCTAATGTTGAATCTGAGTTAAAGGACAGTGCTGTCAACCATTATTCCACATTCCTGCATTGCTTAAAGTCTTATGATTTTCTGATGTTGGATAACAGGCATCTGAAAGTTAAGACAATACCCTCTCCTAGCAGCAATTCAGTTTCAGAAGAAGGATTCTCAGGAAGTGTCTCCATTTTGAAGATATTTGAGATGCTGTAGGTATGTCTGTATGTCCAAAGATGATTATCTCCTTCCTTCATCTGCTACTTGGCCAGGTTTGAAAACAGAAAAAGGTAGAGACTTTACTTTCACTGTTGCCTGTGCTGAGATGTACTGAACACTCTGCTTTTTGCTTTTGTAAGTCCTCCTAGTTGATAGATTTGGAACAATTACACAGCTACAGTTATTTTTTGTGGGGATGTAGTGATTTCTGCCCTATCTCAAAGTACTTCAGGCACATGGAGTGCTCTGAGGGCAAAACCTACGGGTCTTGTGCCAAAGTGTGCAACTCAGCAAGCGTACTTTGTGTGTTTTAGCTCCAGTGATCACAGATGCCCATCTCTAAAGAGGGGAACCTGCTGACTGTGAGATGCTGACTGCACTGTTAATACTACTGAGGGCTTCAAGGTCTTTGTGCCTGCCTGTGAATGCAGATAACTGGTTCAATGGAGGGTGAGAATGGAGGATAACAATGCAAATCCAGTGGCATTTACATGGTGTTGAGTTTGTCTCCTTTTTATGTGAACTAAACAGGTGAATTTAGGGAGATTTTTCCCCCTACCATTGTTTGGTGGGCTTGGACATTGCTCTCTCTTATTAGCTGTTTCTTTGACAGTCCTGAAGAGATTAGTGTGATATGTATTTGAAAGGTTGTGCCAGAGGTTTTTCCAGCCTGCTTTGTACTTCTCTCAAGGTGCTGCGGGGGTCTTGGCTGCCAGATTTCTGGCAGAAGGGTTTTTTCAGGCAGGTGAAGCCACTCTTTAGGGATAATGGACCAAAAGAGAGGGAGAAGTTACAGCAGAGATTTCTAAAGATAGTTATTAAATGTTAGTAGTTCCTCCTGAGCGCTTGTAGAGAGTTGTACCACAGATTATTTCATACAGAAGTCCTCAGTGTTGCAAAAAATTGGAAAGCTGTTTTTTTTAAATGAAAAATACCAGGATCTTTCAGTCATTACTAAATGCTAAGACTTCTAGATCCTTACAACTTGCAGTAGGTCTTTGTGGAATATATTTGAAATGCCATTGAAGGGAGATTAATAGCACTTTGACAAAATTTGAATATACAGTTGATGCAGGTGAAGATGGTGAAGAGTGATATCTCTCAAATTTAGTTTCAAAGAATTCAAATTTTTCACTTTCTTTGCATTTTACTATTCAGTAAATTAAAATTTACTATTTAGATTTCAGAAAAGATTAATTCTAAACATGGTTTCACTCAAATGTCCTATCTACTTTTGAACTTACAAAAAATACCGCTTTCCAAATTGGTTGCTGAAGACCAGATATGACCTTGATGCAATCACAAAGATCCACGCTTCTGTTTTACTGACACAGAACACCAAGGCATTGCTTTCTAGGGAGCGCATCTTCACTCTGCCTTAGCTGATAGAACTGGTCATGAAGTCACTAATGATGGATAATATTTTTAAAATGTTGTCTTGTGTGCCTAACTTGGCTTTATAATAAACAATGTCACTTCTAAATGTGTTTCAGAGGACAAGAGTGAAAGAACTTTCATTTGATTTGGGTTTTTTTCACCTTTTCTCCCCAGATCTGTGTGAGTTGGGACCTGTATCTGTACTGGGGAATTACTTAAGTGCCCACTTGTAGGTACTTGTGGATGTGCTTCCTACCTGACACCCTTTTGGCCCACAACTGGAATATCAAGTGATAGAAAGGAAAATTTTGTTTGTAAACTGGAGGCACCAGACTTGTATAAGCTTTAATTGGGGATTAATGTTTCTTGGTTCAAATACATTTAATTATTATTCATGCAACACTGCAAAAGCATATAAAATGCTGTAACCAAACAGAAAGATCCCCACTAAGTTGGCCTCCTCAAGTCTGTTAGATTGTTGTTTTAAGGCAGTTTCTCTTAATTCATTATTAATTCTAGCTATGGTGCTAATTATATTTCATCGTAAGGTTTGTTTTTTGAGAGCAGAGAGCAACTATGCTGAGAACCTCTCTGCTTATCTCCTTTTTCCAACACTTTTCCTGCTGATTTTGTTTTGCATTTCTGTTTATCTCTTCTGGCCTTTGACATATGTTTTTAAGAAGGTATAAATCAGCATTGCTGCGTCCAGAAAGACTCAGTGAGTGCTTTTGTCATTCTGCATACTTCTGAGAAGCCACCTGCATTAATATTGAGGGTGCACCGGCTTGTGCATGTATTCAAGTTGACTAGTCAAGTAGAGAGTGCAGTTCTTGGTTTTGTTCAGAAGATGACTTTTTTATGAAGGGCAAGAAATTTATTTTGAAGCAGCAGCCAAGATATGAATAATATTTTATATGTTTGTACATTTAAACACCATAGTTTATAGGCTGCATGAAGGTCTCTCAACTCAAAATTACAATATCTTGTTTGTTAGACATGAAACCTTGCAATTGAAACATTCTCATGTGAAAAATTTTGCAGAGAATTATACTGAGTAGTAAAATTTTGTTTTTGTGATACTGTGCAAAGCTAATCTTGAAAGTGTAAATTAACTAAACATCAAGTTTTCAATAGTTTTTTCAAAAGAGCTTTTTCAGTTGAATTGTTTATTAAATTTTGCAGCACTTCTGAAATAAAAACATCCACTGCATTTTCTCAATTGAATATGGAAACTGAGTACAACTTAATGTTATGCTCAAAAGAAAAATCTAGAAGCAACAGCTCACCCCAAGCAGTGGTTTGATGAAAACCAAACGTTTTGAAAACAATTTAGTGTTACGGGAAGATAAATTATGCTAAACACAGTTCCTTTTGCCATGTTGACTGGCATCTGATCTGTGGGGAGCAATTTGCCTGTCCTGCCAAGGAGAAAAAAAGTATGGTAATGCACTGGCAGCTGTTAACAGCAGCTACCAGAGGGATATGGAGAGAACACACATCTTTTCTACAAGCAGAATTATGTAAAGGCTCCATTCCCCTCTAGTTGAAGATCTTATCCTTTTCTGTCTCATAGTGCTAAGAATCAGAAGGCAGAGATAGGGATATTCTGCTATTGCTTTGTTGGTATCTCCTGTTTCTGAGTATATGTGGTTATTGCATGCACAGCTGAAGTGCAAACTAGCTGACATTTAAGTAGAGCAGATATTCATCACTGGTTTTCCTTCAGTGTTGTTGCTAAATGGAAGTATTGCTGGACTCCATTGTTTGAGGGAAAGGATTTAAATATGAGTTCATATCATTCATGTCTTTGACTGCAAGTTTTTGAACTTGAAATTGAATTGATATCTTTTGGTAACTTTTATCTCTCTGACTTGTATTTAAACACTGTATGTCCACAATGATGAGAAGGTGGTTAGGTCATTGCCTTGCAGACACCATCTCTATGCATTTAGCAGAGCTCAGATTTGATTCTGCTGCTGCTGGCGTTATTGTGTCATTTTTTCTTTTGCTTTCCTCTCTTCCTCATCATTCCTCTGTGGCCTGCCATGGCTCAGGTGCTACTGGTTGCTGTTAGTGTCCAGGATTTATGAGCCATCTTTCATAGCAGGTCTCACATTCCTGGCAAGAACTAGATGGATGAAGTGTCCTGGGTCATCACTCAGTCTGGTCTGGTCGTGAAGAGCATGTGGTCGCATTGTAGGGCCTGATTATTTCTCAGGAAGTCCATTCACTAGCAAAGAAATACTGAGGAAACATAAAAAATGTTAAAATATTAACAGTAGTGATTTTTCAGTTAAACTTCAGAGGAACTATGACGGTATGCACCCACCCATATTAAAAAAGTACCCTCAAGATAAATCCAGTGTTGGAGTAGGGGATAAATTTTTATTGATTCCAGTTTGAATTGTTGCCTATTTATGCCTGGCTAATCCTGGGAATCACCTGAGCAATGACAAAGACAGCTCAACACAAAACAACAGTGTGCAGTTCTTTAAAATGATGTTTTATCATGTGTTTTAGCCTATGTTAAACTCTTGAATCATTCCACATTGTAACAAAAAGTAAAATATTCTTCTGCCTATTTAGTTGTGTGTTTGCATATGTTTTTAATTTTTTTGTGACACAGCAGAGTAGACAAATTCCTGGGTATTTTGTGTAATGGCAGTGCAGAATATTATGACTCTATCTACTTGGCAAAATGTCTTGCTGAGATATAAATAGATTTCTAATGGCTGTCAGGCTCTGTGCCCAAGAAATTTTCTTGTAGATATCTCATTACAGAAATAACATCATCAATAAAATAGCTGAAATATTTTGAAAATGCAGGAATATTTTTTACATCAGTAACTACAAGGAAAATACCTACCATATGCATAATTTGAGGCTGATTTAAAAACTGTAATTTATCATAATTATCTGCATATTATAATGGCAAAACACGCTTAATTGCTTTTGACTGGACTGGTATTATGATGATAAGGAAAGTTAACAGCAGATGGCCCTACTGTCAAAACTGTAGTCTCAAGCCAAAATGAAGTAGCAGACTGAACATAACATGTTTCTGGCTTCTTTTTCTGATTTTTATCAATAAGTATGAACTAGCATTTGGTGGGGTTGCGAATGTTTACAGACCAATAGAAATTGTCTTAGCTGGTGACAAAAATAGCAGTGAAGACTTGACTAGATAGGATTTCTCATTGCAATATGATTTAGATTTTCTAAAGCATATAAAGTTGTTTAAAGTATTAAACTTGTCTGAAAAGCAAATTCTTTCCAAAATATTAGAATGGATTATAACACTCTCTTCTGCTCTTTTACCACCATATGTGCATTTTCTGCTTTCAGCATATATGCAGCAATGAAAAAAAGAAGTGCCTAATCTTCTATACCAGTCTGGCTGTGAAGAAATAAATTAACAGTTGAAAAAACAGATAATTTTGCAGTGCTTCGAATAAGTTCAGCTTTGCTGCATCAATTGCAATATGCCTGAAGGATTTCTCTTGCATTAATCACAATGTGCATGCACAGATGCGATGCTGTAAAAATCCCAGCATATCTACTCACAAAATGCCCGAGAGAATTGAAGAGTTTAAGATTACATTTGTACAAAGTTAAATTACAGAATGGGAGAGAAAAAGGCTGGTTTGGTTTTTTTTTTTAAATGTCTAGCCAGAGAGAATCACAATAAGCAGGTGGTACATTATACTGCTGGATGGTCAATGAAAGTAAATTAGCTGCTTCAGCTGATAGAAAGGAAATGCTGGTCTGATCAGCTTAAATAAAGGTGACATGTTATTTGTGAAATAATGTGAATACCGAAATGTGGTTTAACCCCAAAGTTTGTGTATAAATTTGTATGTATATTTTGTTTTGCTTCATAGTATAGATTTTATAACAGTTAATCTTCTAGACTAAAATAATGGGTGATTTTATTAGAAACCAGAACTCATTACAGGGAGAGATTTATTATTTGCTTTCTGTCAGAAGTGATGTTGCTCAGATGTGGTGATTGATGGGACAATGTAATTTGTTCATCATAGTAACAATATGTAAAAGGAAAACAGTGGGACAAAGATATTTTGCACCTTAAATATATTCCCCTTTTACAGTCCAAGGCTAACAGGAGCATTTTTAGAAGATACTCTATTTTTAAAGGGCTAGCCAAAATAAATCAGTAGATTTTTGGATTGAAATTAAATAGTAAGACATAAACAGTCTAGACAAAACCCTTTGTGTAGGTATTTTTAACACTAAGATGATGCATATGTAAACTTTTTTCAATACATCATCATTTAGTGGTGATGTTCCTGGAAACTGACATCCAGTTGCCGGTTACAATCTGTTTTATCCTTGTTTCAGGACACTGATTTTTTTAATCTTTAAATTTGTTCCTCAGGCTGTACATCTTGACCCTTGTTTCAGTTAATGCAGATGCACAACTTGATAACATCTCATGGTGTAATGTATGTATATAGGGACACAGTGCCCAGGCTTTCTCTGCTCTTTCAAAACCTGAAAGCATATACTTCAAATACCTTACTACACATAGCAATAAGCTGTGTGCAATATGTATATGATTTTTATTTAGCCTACTGTATCATAGTAGACATAAAGATAGGTACTCTTGAATACGCAAAATCAGTTGTAAAAAAGCCTGTAAGAATTTTCCCATTCTTTATTTTTCCTTGGAATCATCCTTGTCTTTGTAGGGGGTTCTCAAGATAGGTTTTCTTTGAACCTCTAGTAATATGATATTTTGCTTTTACCCCATGCTGCTCTTCTGAGCATCCTCTAAGAAGGTTTCTGTGATACAAAGTAGAGTTCCAAGTTCAAATTAATTAAAATACCTCATTATTTGAATCTGATTCATGTACTGTAGAGGTTTTTTTGGGAGGCTTTAATGAATCAAGTTTGAATTAAAATGAAAAAACTTGATGATTCACTTACCTTTTGCAATTCTCTACGTTCCCTTACAAAACATTAATGCAATACACAGAGATCTTCGAAGTAGGTTGAAGAGCACAATCTCACAAGAGTTTTTAAGGGTTTACTTGCTAAGTTGTATTTTGAAATGGATGCCTTATACAATTCTGAGAGTTCTGTTTGCTGTTGGAGAATCATATTTCTTATTCTGTCTGTGCAGTTTTGCTATACTCTTTTGCACTCACCAAAACCTAAGCAAAGAAGCAAAAGGCATTCTCAAAAATGCATCAATTCTGATGATTTAAAATTTTGCCTATTGTTTCTCCTCTGCTGTCATTCTTTCATACTAATTTTTGAAACCTCTGTTAAACTATTTGAAACCTCTGTTAAACTAATTATTCACTTTTTTTTATTGTTCATCAAAGTTTTTCTCTCACTATAAAGCCTATATTCCCTATCTTTTTATGAGTCAGCAGAGGAGTGAGTTGTAGAACATGTGATAACTATCGAGATTCTGAAAGCTTTTCTGTAAAGAAAACACATTTTTTGTTTGTAGCAGGTTGACAACTGAAATCTTGAGAAGTGAAAGCAGAGCAGGATATCAGGAAAGGAGTGAAAGGCTAGATATAAAGATACAATAATATTCAAAATGTTGCCATGAAACAATTAATAGAATCATTAGAGAAAATTTTAAATAGTAAGGAAGTCACTTTGAAATTATGTCTTGATATTTTTAGTCCAGTAAAATCTTCTGGCATCGGCTAAACAGTTCGATCTTACAATGAAGCCTTAGGTCTAGACAAAGGAGTAGAAGTCTTCATCAGTGTGCATTTATAGAGAAGTCTTTCGTCTTCATGTAACTAATTGGAATCAAGTATCCTTGTATAGGGCATCTAAAAGTATGTATATAAACATTCTGTTTCAGCCCTAAATAGTACTCTTTTTTTTCTTTCTAGAATTATTGTTCTTACTTCAAATATTAAATCATGGTTTAGTTGTGTAAGAACTAAGTAGCTTGTTTTTACTACTGCCAGATTATGAAGTTGGTTAATTTCTTAAAATTTGATTATGTGTTTTCCCAATTCTTTACACTTGAACTTTAGTACAGGGGAAAACCAAAAATGGCATTTATTGAAAATGAGTCTTAAGATGTTAAAGGCTTGAAGGGTGTCACTGCAGTGTTGCACATGTCATGAAACCAGCAGATCCTAGCACTAGAGATGCAACACAATGCCTCTAACATTTTTACTTTTCCTGCTGGAACAGGGAAGCTCCAAAGGCCTGCGCTGGCAGGTAATGAGATTTAATTAGCAAGGGGAAAAGGGGTAGGTGGGAATGAAAGAGTAAGGGAATATCCATATTCATTATTTAATCAAATAAGATTCTCTTGGTGGATTTTGGGAATACTCATTCCTTGCTTCAAAAGCTTCTCTGTGATAGCTGTAAACAAATTACCTCTACGAATAACTTCTTAATCAAGGAAGAGTAGAGCTGTTCTCTACTTGATCTCTCCCTTTGGGTGGTCCCAGTCAGAGAGCAGCAGCCTTCCTTCTGATGGCCTGGCTTCAGAGGAGCTATATGATATTATGCTGACAGCTGTAGACCTCTTTTTGTTAGATATAACAAACATCCTGTGCTGGGGACAGCATCAAGCCCAGCCTGCTGTATGCCCAATTAGAGAAGCTAAAATCTCATTTGTTTCACCATGGGAGTCTCTGAAACACACCGTTTTGGCCTCATTACAGGATTTTTAACTTTACAAAAACAATTTCATTATGGAAATTAAAGAAGCTCATTTAGTCTTAGCATTTATGCTTAACTTAATAAATTCCGCAAGTGTATCATTTGCCCTAGTGTGCAGGCTTTTTGTTCTTTATCTAAGAAAAAATTTGTTTTAGAAACTATTTGCAGAGACTGTTTCATAAAGGAACATGCCATTTTAATATGCTGGTTATTTATTGTTAAAATGAACAAATTTCTGGACTCCACTGTAGTAATTTTCCTGTGTTGAACATCTGAGCATTGACCAGCATTGACTGTGCTGTAGTCTACCACATAAGTCAGGGAAAGGATGTCAGATGATAATCTCTTTAAGTCCCTAGCAATGTAGGCTAAGGATAGGATACCTAAAGGTGCAGGTGAAATAGCTGTTTATCACACTAACATGTGGAATGCTTTCGTTTCCCTGAAATTTTTCTTTTAGATGAAATAAATCAATAAAAGGGGACTGCTATAAAATGTGCAGTTACTATATAGTTCTGAAAACAAACTAAATTGGTTGTAAGCATCTGTTTTTATGTATTTTTTTCTCCTTGGAATATGTCTCAGTGGCTTGTTCTTTGTTAGAATGATCCAATTTACTTAATAAGCTATAAATATGTTGAGCTCAAGTCAACAAAGGTATTTTCAACAAACACAGCAGTATAAATAAATCAAACTTTTTTCTTAAAACTCTTGTGGGCTGCAGTAGGAGAAAGGTAATCAGTATCAGCAGTGCACCTGGGGCTTTTCTGGTCTCAGGTGCCAAATTTTTTTCTTGCTGCTGGAGTTGGCACTGTCACTGCTGCTCCGTTTTTACTTGCTGTTGTAGACAGGAGCTGGAAGGAAACAGGAGTGAATGAGGCAGAGGCAACCTCATTCCACCACTCTTCATCTTGCCTCTACTGTCACTGAAGCTACCCCATCAGCTTCCTGAAATTCCCTGTGTTAAGATTTATTTAGACTGGTGAGAGGTGTCTGCTTAAATCCAGCTTAAATAACTGAGTCATTTTTCAGAGAAGCAGCTGTCCAGCTTGCTTTGAAACTGGGTTGTGTTTAGTGGGCATAATAATTTGTTTCTCCTATAGCTTGCTTTTTCAGTCAAGCTATGGCATTTTCCGTAGTTAGAATGTGAGCTGTCTTTGTTTGCTTTTTTTGTTTAACTAGGGTGAGGTGATGAAAAAGACTGTGAGAGCATTCTGTTTCCCTTAAAATAATTGGACTTCAATTCTTCAAAGATGGCTGTTTTCTTTTTTTTCTCTGCTAACCCCCAAATCTTTATATTACTGAGAGCTGAAGTGGTGATTTAACCATTTTCATCCCTCTTGGCTCTCCATCAATGTGATAAGATGCAAAAATTGGATTCATTTAAATAAGTGAACCTAAATTATTAAAATGGAGGATTGGTGCAAATGACTACTCTGCAGTTGCCCTGCACCAGGTATTCTCTTATATTACAGATGCACAGTCTCGATCTCTCTTTGGTTCTCCTTTTGAGACATTCAAAACTTGACTGAACATGGCCCTAAGTGACCTGATGCAGCATAAATGTTGGTCTGGCTTTCAGTGAGGACTTGGTCAAGATGACATCCACAGGTCTATGCTGTGGTTCTAAGTCTGGGAGGGAAGGACTAGCAGATGCTGAACATCCAGTTCCAGTGGAAAATTTCCTTGGAAATGTAATTTTTCACCAAAACTTGCTTTAAACAGCTGTGTGAAGCAGGGCAACGAATAAGTAGTTACTGGAAACTAATTCTGTGAACTCCTCGTGGTTGTAGGCTGGCACTGCCATCAAAATGACAGCAATGTGCTATTTCTTTTTCTCTCTTCCCCTTCCCCCTTCCCCCTTCCCCTTCCTCTTCCTCTCCTCTTCCTCCATTTCTCTCTTCTGCTTTTCTCTGTAGACATCCCATACCCTTACCTGATTAATGCACCAACCATTGTGTAGCTTTGTTGTGAACAGAAAAGGGGACTGATTTAGCTGAAAAATCTATTTTAATGGACTGAGTTTTGGTAAGTTTCTTTAAAATTAAAAAAATACCTTGATAGAACTGTAAATGTTTGTGAGAGCATGGATGTCTTGGGAACAAACTGGTCTGGAAAATTTGTAACATTTTGATTTTTCACTATATATGCAATAAAACAAGTTATACAAGGTGAATGGGTACTCTTGGAGATCTTTATTTATTCATACAAATCTAAAGAAGGGAATGAGATTCCTGTTGAGTCTCAATAATGGCAATCTTCAGTTATTTGGTGTCCTGAGTCTTAACTTTTGTTCACTATTTCAAATGTCATTTTGTGTGTTAGAAAATATCAGGACTCCTATCTTGCATAAGCTGCGTAAAAAATACAATTTCTCTACCTTTCTTTCAAAGCAAATTAAAATGTAAAGCTGAAATAATATAATGTGGTTAAATTATAGATCAAGTGTTGTGCAGATGTATCCTTGAATGGTACTCAGTCCATTTTATTACAGAAGCGCTATGTTTACTTCCTTTATAAATCAAGCAAATCTTGTTTTTATTGCAGAGAGTGGGAGGTGAGGTAATAGTGGAGTGGGAGGATAATTTAGAATAGAGGTACCTGGAACATGCAGATACAGTGCTCCAGAGTATTAGGATATGTTGTGTTCCTTTTGAGAAGTTGTTTGTAATGATTGTTAATAGCATCCCACAAGAGGAAGCAGAATGTAAGTATGTTGAAATCCAATCAAAGTTGTGATATAAAGTTCAGGATCATTTATATCAGATGAGAATCTTAATAGGAGGGCAATCAAAAATTTTGTCAGGAGCTCAGTCCATACTCCTTCAATTTATTGAAGTTGTGAGTGGTCTGACCTGTGTGTTTTCTGAAAGAACTCTCTATTTTGTACTTATCAGAAAGTGAAAGGGTGATAACATGGAAAAAACGCGGAAAAGAAGATAGTAATTCTAACTGGTAATGCGGCCGTGTGTTGCAGCCAGAATTTTTTTTCCAGCTGACATATAACAAAATGAAGAAAAATGGAAAGAAAACATTTGACTTCCATCTAATTTTTTCTTCTAGTTAGGATGTCCCATTGTGGTTTGACAGAGTTGGCATCCTTCAACTCAACTCTGTTTATTCAGTAAACAAGAGGTTCTACCAGTATCTCTGCTTTTTCTACATCAGTTATTTCATCCTCAGGAAAGAAATCTGTGGATTTCTTGGTATGGATTCCTTAGTATGCATGTGTGCATTTGGTCTGATACTGTAAATAACTTCTCTTCACAGTCATATTTTTCTAGAGCGGAATAAACCAAGAGGAGCTTTGAAAATTTGGAATGACATATTTTGGCAAGAGAGAGCAAATGACAGTAATAGAGATATCTACTCTAAAAAAAATATCTATTTGCAGAAAGCTTTTTATAGTAATCTGGTAGGAAATCTACCTATCAAAAAAATGCTGGCTTTTAACAAATGGCTTCTAGACTCGTCCCTCCTGTTTTTAAAATTGTTTCTTCGACTCATTCTGATTTCATTAAGGAAATAAGGTTGGCAGTGTTGCAGCAAAGTTTGTGGTGTCTTTGGGTTGAAATGTTGACATCAAAATTGATGTGAGGTTCATCATGAGTGTGTGTGCGTGTATATATATGTATACACACCCTTACCTGTGTGTGGGTGTATGTATGCATATATATGTGACATCTGATGGCAACATCAATGACTGAATGAGTAATAAAAACTTGATATTTTTTTGAGGAATTCTGGAATTATTTCATCAGGTATCTTTGAAGAATAGAGAGAGAGAACTAAATGTTGACCTACTAGCAAGGCCTCCCGTTAAGAAGACTGCTGAAAATGTGATGTCAGTTATAATGAGCATTGTGATGGTGTTTAGATACAGCAAATTTAGTGGCGTCTTAAAACAAAAAGCCTTTCCTTGGAGCAGGTGTGTCCACAATCATGTGACTTTTGAAATGAGTGGGAAAGCTTACCTTTTGTATTGTACTTGGTGAAAGATATTTCAACCCTTCCCAGTTGTAGGAAACTGTTTCTGTTGTGGTTATGCATTTAACAGTTGGGTTGCTTATGCCAGTTTAATCAATACTTTTCTCCTCATCATAAAGCTCTTCCTTGATTAATATGTAACCAGATGTATATTAATCTGCCTGGAAGCAGTTAACATATTGAAAACCACTAGGTATCGAACAGGCTTCCCGCAGTTATCCATGTGTACACAAAAGACAAAGTAACTTTAGAGAAATCTGTTCCTTATGAGAACTTTCCAAGCGGTGAAGCTCTAGATTGCACTGTAATGTGTATCATCAAATTAAAACAATTTTACTATCAAGGTCTTGGATTAGGACACTCAGTATGCAATTTTCATGGGATATACAAGTGCGTTAAATATGGTGAAAGGACATCCACCAAGAAATGTAAACATCTTTTGTACAAAACATTGTAAATGGAAATAAACAAGGTCAATAGAAACTTTCACCCAAATGGATCGTTAGTTTCAGCCTACAGATTCTTATTCAAATCATTAACTGTGTCTCACGGTGTCTTGCAAAGAAAGAAATGGAGGTTTCTGCTTAATGAGCCTTTCTTTAAAATAGATCTGACAGCCAAGCTTCTTACGATTGGCCAATTTAGGAGTTAGAAAATGGTTTAATTTAATTCATCCACTAGGGCTTTGTAAATGAGTATAAATGTGTATATGTACTATGTGCAATAGTAAAATTGTCAGATGTGTTATATACTTCATTTACCATAAACTCCCAGCTGCCCTGCCTGTATTTTGTCCATTAATCTGTCATGGACTTTAACACTTCAGACACACATTTCTGAAGAGCCCAAATAATTATCTTATTTTATCTATCAAAATTAACTTGTCATATGAATAATTTTTTTTTTTTAACAACGAGGGATGAATTTTTCTCAGACTGTGTATTTTATTTTGCTCTTGTATATGCAGAGCTAGACAAACACGGATACGCTGTTACTCCCACCTGTTGTCAAATCCAGGATGATGTTTTGTTCTGAGCTTATGATGGATTTCTAGTTTGTATTTTTTGGTCCACCTGGTTTTAAAAACAAAAGATTTGTGCTGTGTGTATGTAGAAATACACAGAAGTAGGTGTATGCTATAAATCAGTACTCAATTTTTTATATAAAACTGAAGATTAATGGATTTGCCTTATCAATTAAGTAGGCAGCATGAAGACATTGTTATAAGAATTTCTATTTTTTTTCTCTCAGATAAATATTCATGCAAATTTGTAATCCTTTGTGTTTTCCTGACTTTCTTGGGACTTTTTAAAAAGGATAGTCCTTGCAAAATATACTGTATTTATTTTTTTTACCTTAGGGCCGTGGGTGATATTGACATGATCAAAGGAAAAACTAGGAAAAACATTACTTTTCTTATTACTTAACTCACTGTAGAGATTTTCAGTGTGGCAAATCACACTTTGTTTTGGGAAAGCTGTGAGGAGGAGATGTGTTCTGGCACATCCATGCAAGCTTCTCCCATGGTGCTCATGAAGGTAACACTGTTGATGTAAATGTTGGGGTCTTGGGGAAGGAAGAAGGAACTGGATTGGACAGGGTTGTGAATCCTGTTGCTGCCAACACAAAAACATAACTCTGCTGGTCTCTGGGGTGCTGCTGGTGCTGAAGTTGTGTAGCATAAAAGAGTAACTGAGGTTCCAAGGCTCTGCAGGGCTGCATCCACGCATTTTACTACCATAAGCTGGAGTATATGAGCAGACAGTAAGACAGCCCTGGCAGCACAGGTGCCGGCTTTTGCTGGGAGCGTCCAAGGGCAGTGAGTTGCAAGCAGCGATCTCTGCAGATTTGGAGTTACAAACAAGTTTTCATTTGGTGCACTGTTACCTTTCTCTTCTTTCCTGTTCTCATCAAAAAGGAAGATGTCTCAGAGAGAGGAGCAAACCCTTTCACCCTAAAGTGATGTGAGAATGTCTGTACAGCTTTTAGGTTTATGTTATATCCCATCTCCAGGAGAGATGTGTAGCAGATGCTTTGAAAGAAAAAATCAGCAGAACAAACAGTCAAAAATGTTTTTCAGTTTTTTGTCCTTCCTTCCACGAATTTGATAGTTTGATAGCTTCAGAATGGTATTGCCAGCAGAAGAGAAGGAAGGTGGCAGTTGAGAGGTTTTTTTACTTACTTTATATTTAACTTTCTTAAATGCTACCCTGATGATTGAGTCATCAGTTCTTTGAGGAGTCTTTCACAAATTATTTTGCATTTTTAGTTTGATTAATATATTAGTTACAATAAAGGTGAGAGCAAGAAACTTTAAATGTATTTGTGTATGCTTCATTAATTTTTCCATTGAATAGTTATGTATTTTTGTCCTAGTTTTCTTTAGCTGCTTATTTAAATTCAAATAAAATATTATTACTGATTGTTCATTTGTATAATGTTAGCTCATGTTTATTTGATGCTTTTAGTAAGATATTGCTCATTCTCACATGTGATACTTAAACACGTGATTTTAAATTGGAGAGAATTATTGAACAATGACTGTTAGAATGAAGTTTCCCATGTTATCATTATTTTATATTCAGGCTTGAATTGACAGCAATATAAACCAGAAATATTTTGACTTCTGAGTGTTTTTTCCTTTTTCTGCCTGATTGAACTGGTCGTTTGCTTTGAGTGACAATTCTGTATAAGTCCCTGGTATACCAACTCTAGAAGCACTGATCAGTTTTCAATTGAGTTCTTTCAGGCATCTCTGAGTGAAGTTTTATTCACTTTGGTGATGACTGGAAGAGGAGAAGAATAGTTGCACCATCAACTTCACTGTCTCTTTATGCCTGTAGAAGCTAAAATAGTGGTTACCTTGAATGAATGATTACCTTTCATCTTAAAAGTATCACCATCCCCTTTGTCATTCTAAAATGTTAACTCATATAATGATTAGTTCCTCAGTCTGCAAGAAAGGAATGATTTGCCACTGTGAGGAGATGATTCAGGTGTACGTAAGCCCACAGAGGGTGAAAAAGGGGGCCAGGCTACTGGCATGACAGATGGGTTGGAAGACTGGATGAACTTAGTATGAAGTGAATACAGGAGGAAATGTGGAATGGGCATTTTAGACCTTTCTCAACACAGTGAAGGAAAAGCAATGGCATGTGCATCTGGGAGGATTAAGGTTGCTCAGAGAGAGGATGTGTCCTATGGGAGGCAAAAAAGTAGAGAAATCCTGGGGCATTTAAAATGACAGCGTCTAATTTTATTTTAAACAGGAGATGGGATATTAGCAAGGCTGGTGGAAGATAGGAGACTTCAAACTAGAATACTTCTGAAAAATAACTTATTGGCTTTTGAGACTTTTGAGTAGTTGAAATAAATTAGTTTGGGCCATTTCTTAAAAACATAGGTCTGGAAGTGTTTTGCTTGTTGGTGTAAAAATAGATGGTGATGCTGAGATCCAGCAGTGACAGTGCTAATGAGTAGAGACTGCTGCTATACTCATTGTTTGTTCTTTCTTTCCTGAAAGACTTGTCAAAAAGACGGTCTGGAGGATTTTTATCTAACTGAAACCTTAGTCGAATTGTTTCAACTCTTCCCTTAGGATTTGATGATAGTGCTCAACTCCAAAATATTTTGTAGCCCTATTTGAAGCTGGACTTTTTTTTTCTGTTTCAGCTTTTACAGACATCTTGCCTGATATTTGAGACCCACAGAGTTTGTGAACACTGTGTTTGTCTTTGAGGAAACAGGTATTTTGACTTTTTGTTGCATGTTAGAGCTTTGTAGTTATATTTTATTATGAAGTATGAGTTTTCATTAATGCATTTTCTCCATCTGAAAACTGAAGCCAAAAAGTTGCTTTTTATTGATTTCCTACACTTTTGAAAACTTCAGGTGGCTCTCACAGATTTCCCTTTTTTCTTTTCTCCCCCCTCTTTTAACCTGTACAAGATGCAGTAAATCTATGGGAAGTGTAATGTGTGAAGTCAGAGTTTACAAGAAAAGGAATATAGAAATATTTGATACTTTTGGGGTTAATATTGTGTCAGTGTAATTTTAAAAAGTTGGTGAACTTTAAAGAAATGTGTGCAGGCTCTTCCTAAGCATTATTATGTAACCTAAAAATTTGTGTACAGAATGTCTTTGTACTCTAAAGTTAAAAAGAGTAATTGAAGTTTGCAGAACAGAATCAGGAAAACACTGTAACTGTAGATGCTTCTGGTGTCGGTTTTTGGGATAGTTTTAATGATCTATAGCTTGCAAATAGTTGGAAAATTTTTTGATTTACTTCACTGAAAAGAACAGCTTGCAGCAGTGGATACATTTTACAGTTGCATCAAGTGCACAATTACTGAGCAAGCATGGGAAGCCTGACAGTTTTACTTCCAGCAAAGTTGACCTCTGGAGGATTTTATTAAAGGAATTTTGTTTTTTAAACAGCTGAATTGAAAAAAAAGTCTCTCATGAAACAGAGCCAACAGAGATTGTATTGCTAACCACATTCCCTCCAAATTTCAGGGACTTCAAGAAATCAATGTAGTTTAACTTTCTATGCAGTGTTATTTAAGAGTATGGTGTACAGCTCCCTTTGTTCTAAATGCAATGTGAATTATCCCCACAGTCTCTCTCTTGGTTTATGGGTGCAATCCTCTATCTTACCTGGATGTAGCTGTGACTTATGTATTAACCTGGACAGTTTCATGGCTCCTCAGTCTTTACAGGTTGGTAAACAAGTGTCATGGCATAGAGAAAGATATATCTGTCAGGAGTGTAGAGCCATGCTTATTTCATTGACGCATATTCTTGTGACAGGATGAAGGAATACCATTAAGTTAGGAATAGAGTTTCTATCTATAAACCAAAAGAGCCCCATCGTTTATTCCTCAACCAGACAAACAACCCCCTGCAAACCAAACAAAAATCTCACTGAAATTCAAAGTGTTGAAAAAAATTTTAGTTCAGTGTTGTATTTGGAGTACTTTTATAGGAGAAAACCTGTAATTTTCAGTAATTATGTACTCTCAAGATAAATTTTTTTAACTGGAAAGTGTACATACAAAAGTTACTGGATAGACACAAAGAATAAGAGTCAAAAGGAAGCTGACATGATTTTTTGAGTAGAATCAAAGGAGATTTTCAATAAAATGTGAAAGTTAGCTTTATTTAAACTGGTTTTTACTTATTGAAGTATCCTTTCCTGTCACTGAAAGGACTGAAGTTCTGAATCACTGCCTATTTCTGTCATACACATCACATCTTTTACCTTGCCTAGGAAGCCTACATGCTTTCTGGTTATATTCTGTAGTGTATGTTACATAGATTATATTTATAGATTATCATGGTTCAGGGCAAATTTGGGAAGAAACCTCTGAATGAGGGCCCTCTAGAAAGCAAAGCAAATTCAGGTGGCCCCTCCCCCCAGTTCAGGAAAGATTTCCTTGGAGAAAAGTGGGAAAAACCTGTTTATTTAACAAGCAAGGTACTCACAAGCGTGAAAAAAAAAAAAAGGTACGATATTAAAAAATGGATTCTCTTGCTGTTCTGAAGAGATGGCAAATTCAGAATGTCCTTTTCGTAGGGTGCAGCTGGGCTCGCTCAGCCTCTTATCAGTCCCTCTGGGTCTGGAAAATACTGTCCTGGGCCCCAGTGGGCCACAGGTGTGAGCTCCCAGTG
>VXBB01004900.1:109941-128147 GCA_013399915.1 Illadopsis cleaveri | reverse complement strand
GAAGCAAGTCTGAAATGCAGGCAATGGCCTGGAGAGATTCTGATAGAAATCCCAGGTGGAAGCAACAGAAACATCAGCTGCCCCTTTCCTCTGGAGTGACAGAAAGTTGACAACGGCGACATTTGAAACTCTGGTGACTTTTCTGAAGCTCAATAAGCAGAGCAGAGGAAAATCCCTGAGGCCATGGGACGTCACTGTGCCCTGCCCTGCAGGGAAAGGGATGTCCAGTTTACAGCCCAGGCACCGCGCTGGGGTCCCCAGTGCCAGCAGAATGCCTCAGGTTTCACTCCCTGCTTGGGAAGCAGGGTGCAGGCACTGCAGGACACACTGTGTTCCCTCACGGCCACCTGAGCTCCTGAGAGATGGCTCCCCGTGTGTGACTGGGGGGGAAAGAGCCGGGAGAGAGCAGGAAAACCTTCCCAGCTGCTTAATGGAGTGCGAATGAATTGGACAGCACTCCTGCTAATGTGTCAGGATCATGCTTAGCAGTGGGAATGACCTTGTTGAAGCTAACAAATGAACACATTCACAGCTCCACGAGCAGGAGCTGCTGGATGCTCCATGCAAATCCTCAGCACTGCTGTTCTGATGCTGACTCCAAGGGGGTGGAACTCTCCTCTGCTCCTGTCCCAGAGCTGTGGAAGAACGGAGCCTTTTGTGGAGGGATGAGGGCATTTGGGGAACTGCTTTTCCTTTTGCATGCTGTGTTCTAAGGCAGAAAGGCTGAGAAGGCCTGGAAAAGAGGGGGGTGACCTTTGATGCTGTTGTACACCACAATGACACAAAGACTCCGACTTCAGAAGGCTGAAAATGACTCTTCTATTCATGGGATGTGTCTCCCTTGTATACTATTCTACACAGACCAATTCGATTGGTGAAACAAAGACAAACTTCTTCAATCACATTGGTCAGACCAGAGGGACATTAAGAACAAGTCCCTCCTAGGGAAAGGAATGTAAAACAATTTACCATTACAAAAACATGTTTCTTGTCTACAGAAAATTCCCTAGTAAAGGAATTTCAAAAATCAAAACATTTCAGGCACAAACCAGGGCTACAGACCTCAGAGCCTCTTCCAGTGCCTTAAAGGGCTCCAAGAGAGCTGGAGAGGGACTTGGGACAAGGGATGGAGGGACAGCACAAGGGGAATGGCTTCCCACTGCTAAAGGGCAGGGTTAGATGGGATATGGGGCAGAGATTCCTTGTTGTGAGGGGGAGAGGCCCTGCCACAGGGTGCCCAGAGAAGCTGTGGCTGCCCCTGGATCCCTGGAAGTGTCCAAGGCCAGGTTGGACAGGGCTTGGAGCAATCTGGGATAGTGGAAGTCCCACGGAAGTGGATGAGCTTCAAGGTCCCTTCCAGCCTGAACCATTCCGGGATTCTCTGATTTTTAACTCTAGCCTTGTAAGAAAGCATCAAACATAACAATATGGAGTTCCAGGGTTGCATGTGCACTAAATTAAGCCAAGGAGCTACTGGGAATGGGCCTGACTCCTAAACAGCTCTCTGGCTTCAGCTCCAGGTGTGCCCATCAATCTCCAATGTGTTGAACTAAAACTGCAGTGAAGCAGCTACAAACGGAGTTAACTGAATAATAAAATAAATCCACGTGAATCCTCTGCATGCAGGAGGTCATGGCCTGTGCAGTCCCCTGACAGCACAGACACAGCTCAAATTAGACATTTATTTAGTGTGCATTTACAACATGTGATTAACCTCATGTATTTAGATTTTTTCATGTTGGCTTTTGAAAAGAGTCTCTTAGGAAGAAGAAAAGCAAAAGGGATAAAACTGCTGAAACTCACGTTTTACTCTTGGTCTTTGAGCAAAACCTTTCACTCAACTCTGCCTATTTTTAAATTCTTTCAAGCAAAGGGTTTCTTTCAAGAAACTGTCCTGAATGGTCTGTGTACTGGCATTGGGAAGTATAAGCAAGGAAGAAAGCTTGGAAAGGATGGGAAAAGGAGAGGATCAGCATATAAACCATTACTGTGGGAGAGGGTAAAAAGGAAGGTGAATCCCAAAGCTGAGTCAGGACATGTTGGCTTGCTCAGACTCAAACTCTACTTACCCGTGTCCAACTACTCTCCCAGCTGTTAAAAACCTTCCTATGTCCATGCTGAAAATCCCAGAGTCCCAGAACCACTGAGGTTGGAAACGGTGTCCAAGATGATCAAGTCCAACCTGTGACTGACCCTGACCTTGTCACCACCCAGAGAACTGAGTGCCACATCCAGTTTTCCTTGAATTCTCCAGGGATGAAGACTTCACCACCTCCCAATGCCTGACCACCCTTTCCATGAAGAAATTCCTCCTGATGTCCAACCTGACCCTGCCCTTGAGGCTGTTTCCTCCTGTCCTATGCAGGTGGAAGAAGGTGCCCCTGGCACCATTTGTGCTGTCTTGATGCAAGAGGCAAGACAAGCCCCCAAATTACCACTCTCAGCAGGAATTGCCATTCCTGGCAGCTGTTCCTGCAAGGCCCGTGTCCTGCAGGAAGAAAGCACCTTTCTGTCTAAATCAGGAGCAGGGTGTAAGGCACAGGAGGGCAATAAAAATAGGAAGGGTGGGAGGACTGAGGGTTTTTCTCCTTCCCTTTTCCTCCCTGATCTCAGGTTATTGATAGGAATTTATCAGCAGGAAGGCCACCAGGTGCTGTCTGGAATAAAATCCTCTCACCAGGGGCAGGAGGGTGCAGCCTCTGTGTCCCTTGTCCCCTGTTTCCTCTGCTGCCATGCATCCAAACGCTGAGACTTTCCAGGGAATGGCACAGCTTCAGCAGGATTGATTTATGCCCCCTCTACAGTGTTCTGGGGATGCTCAGAATGCATTTGTATCCCTGGTCCCTCACAAGTGCTCCTGGGAGCTGTGTTATTTCAGAAGGACTTTGCAATGCCCTGGCACATTCCTGCGTTTGTGCGGCTGATAACGGATTTGTCAGCGGAATTGCCTCGCTATCAAAACAATAAAAGCCAACTGGCAAGGTGACATTTTGGGGGAATTCAGTTCCCTCTTTGTGGGTTCCTCTCACTTTGTTTTATGTGTGATATCTTCTCCTCCCTGCCTCTCACTGGAAGGTCAGTGCAGCGGGGGAAGGAAGTTGGTGTTGAAAGGAAAAACTTGATTTGATTTAGAGCAGACTCGGAGCTGCTCAGGAAGATTGCTGACAGGGGGACAGAGGATAAGTCATTTCTGAAGGTGTAGTGCAAACATGAATCCCTTAAACAACATGTTGGACTCCAGTTCTTCCTCTTGCTCAGGAAGCACTTGGATTGTGGATAAAATCTCTGAATTTCCAGTGAGTTTTTGTTGAGACTCTTCACTCCTTTGCTCACAACAACATAACACAACACTTGCAATTAATTATGGATGCACTCGAGTCCAGACATGAGCTCACGCTGTTGGCTTGGCAAAGCAACTTAATTAATAAATAACAATGATGATGATGAATAAAGATGGGAATAAACAAAGGGGGCTCTATATGAGGGATGAAGCATGAAGTATTCATGCTCCAGGCTGTCAACAGATTCGTTCTGCTGAGCCCACCTCACTTGACAGCACTTCAGCACTTCCCAACCACCCCCAAGCTCCTGGTGGTTCCAGGATTTATCTGGACCCAGACAGGAATCCATCAGCTATGACACCAGAAAAGAGTTTGACTCAGGATCCTTGGATCAACAGTCCATAAAAACTGGGCAACTGGGTCAACACCTGCCGTGGTGATGATTGAAAATGGCACTGAAACAAAGACAGGAGGTGGAGTCACCAACTGCCACATTCCCCCGGACATTTCCATAACAGCATGGAACCAACACGGCTGGAAAAGACCTCCAAGATCTTCCAGTCCAGCCTTTAATGCCAAGTCCTACCTCTAAGGAAACCTCTTCAGAATCATTTAGGTTGGAAAAGCCCTCCAAGATCACTGAGTCCAACTGTTCCCCAGCACTGCCCAGGCCATCACTGACCCATGTGCCCAAGTGCCAAATCCAGATGGTTCTTAAATCCCTCCAGGAATGGGGACTTCCCTACTGCCCTGGGCAGCTGTGACAGAGCTGGACAACCCTTTTGGAGAAGAATCTTCCCAATATCCAACCTGAACCTCTCCTGGCACAGCTTAAGGCTGTTTCCCTTTGTCCTGTCCCTGTTCCCTGGGAGCAGAGCCCAACTCCCCCGAGCTGTCTCCCCCTGTCAGGGAGTTGTGCAGAGCCACAAGGTCCCCCCTGAGCCTCCTTTTCTCCAGGCTGAACCCCTTTCCCAGCTCCCTCAGCCACTCCTGGTGCTCCAGTCCCTTCTCCAGCCCCATCCCCTTCCCTGGACACATTTCAGTGCCTCCATGTCTTTCTCAGAGTGAGGAGAAATGCTAGAGGGTTTTGTACCAAGCCCTGGGCACCACCTTCAGGCTGTGCGCTCCCCCCTTTACCTCCACTCTTTTGATGGATCAACACCCACCTGGGACAGCACATTTCCAACACTGACAAGTTCCAGGTTTGGAGGAAGCCATATCTGAAAGGCTCCTGACTCACTCCAAGGACATTCCAACCCCCATGTCCTCTCCTCCTGTTCCCTGTTCCCACTGAGCTCTGCTTGGGAATGGAATCCTATTCCACCTCACCACTCCCAGGACAGATGGGAAGAGTGAGCAGGGCTCACACCATGGATGACACAGAGCAAGGGATGAGCAGGAGCTCTGCCATGCTCAGGGCACTTAAAAGAGGCTCTGAGTGTCCTGAAGCGATTTATTTTGGACCACACCACATTAACCACCAGTAAAGAAGAATCAGAGGCTCCTGCTGCTCATTCTTTTCTGGCCTCCAGACTCCAGCTCCTATATTTGTCCTAACAGAGGTATCGACCTGAATGGGAATGATTGATGAGGGAAAACACTGAGCTTAACTGAGCTTTTCTTCCCTTCAAACCAGGACTTTCAGCAGGAACACCAGTTCAGAGATGTCTCTTAGAAGGACATAACCTCACTGCATTTTCCCCATTCATGAAGATAATCTGAGAGGGACAAGACATTTCCCCTTCAAAGATGAGGCAGCACTCACTGCATCCTTTGTGAAGACTTTTGGGTTTACTTCAGCTGGAAATTTTGTGTCTGGGGATGCAAGCCTCAGCTTGCAAAACCAATGGTAGAAAAACAACGAGGCTAAATGCTGAAAATCACAGGAAAAAGCCCACCAGGAGAGAAGCTTGCAGCTGGAAATGACTGCAGTTCCCTCCTTTTTAATGTTTTTCACCATCACTACTGTTGTCAGTCATTGTTAGGTATTAAATTGCATAAAATACAAGCCCTTGGAAACAAACATCAGTGCTTATCAGCCTATGTCAAAAGTCAATTTTTTCTTTACAGCAATTTCGCCTGGAAATTACTTCTGGGGAGCTGCTCACTGCAGCTCAGCCCTGGGCTCCAGAGGCACAGGGACAGGAGCCATCCTCTTCTCCCTTCTCCCCAGATCCTGCAGGTTGGCTTTGGAATCGTGGAATGGGTTGGGTTGGGAGTCACCTAAAAGCTCGTCCCATTCCAACCCCTGCCCCTCCCACTAGACCAGGTTTTTCCAACTCCTGTCTAAGCTGGTCTTCACTTAAAGAGAAAAATCTCCTGTCAGGTTTGACTTTTACTTTAACAGGCTGAGGACAGGTCATATGTGAGGCCTAAATCACGAAATTAGCACCTACAGTCACAGGCACGGGGAAATGAAAGATCTTAGGGGATTTATACTGTTAATAAACCCCTGTGAGTGTGTGCCTGACAAACAGCTTGTGAATTAACCTAATAAACGACCACTGGTCGTTGATAAATTGCATCTGGGTTGAAATTGAAGGAGTAGAGATGGGTTGAGCTGCCTGCTGCCTATGGAATTATGATGGATATTATTCCTTTATGATACGAGCATCCACAGACTGGGACACAAGAGCTGTGGGTCACTTGTAAGGGGTTGGGTTTCCACCATCTCTGTGAGGTCCAGTTTACATCAACTCCTCACAGAGCTCAGGAGCTGGAAAATTCAGACCAAACTTTTCCTGTCAGCTTTGACAGAGATGGAGGCGAAGCCTTTCCAAAATGGGAGAAAAGGTGATAATGTTGAAATATGGCATCGTTATGTGGAGCTGACTTTTATTCAAGCTCCAGGAAATGCTGCCTTAAATGCAGTGAGGTTGGAAAGGTCCAGGTGAGTAGGTTCACGTAAATAGAACCGTGGAATGGTTTGAGTGGGAAGAGACCTTAAATCCCATCCAGTTCCACCCCCTACCATGGGCAGGGACAACTTCCACCATCCCAGGTTGCTCCAAGCCCCATCCAAGCTGGCCTTGGACACTTTCAGGATGCTGAGAGCTGCACCCAGGTATTTAAAATGCTGAAGGGGAGTGCTGAGGAAGGCATTTCTCCAGGTTTACCTGCAGCCTGCTCCAGGTGTGGCAGAGCCTCTCCTTTCCCTGCCCATCCAACAGCCTGGCTCTGGTAATCGAGGGCAAAGGAAACCTTTGGATAACAATTCCAGACAGGAGGCAATGTGTGAGGACACACATTCTGAGCCCCACACCAGAAACCCAAGGTCACTTAGCCATTGTCCCAAAGCTTAACCTTGACCTTATGACCACTGGCTGCAAACCCTAAATGGGACATTTTGGGACCACGCTGTAACTCTTCCTTCCTCACTATGCAGACATGGAGCAGCAGACCCTTCAAAAACTAAACACTCCTGATTAATATAATATAATATAATACAATACAGAATCCCACAGAATCACAGAATTTCTAGGTTGGAAGAGACCTTCAAGATCATCGAGTCCAACCCATGCTCCAACACCTCAACTAGATTACGGCACCAAGTGCCACATCCAGTCTTTTTTTAAACACATCCAGGGATGGTGACTCCACCACCTCCCTGGGCAAACCATTCCAGTACTTTACCACTCTTTCTGTAAAAAACTTCCTCCTAATATCCAGCCTATATTTCCCTTGACGCAGCTTGAGACTGTGTCCTCTTGTTCTGTCAGTTGCTGCCTGGAGAAAGAGACCATCACCCACCTGACCACAGCCACCCTTCAGGAAGTTATAGAGAGTGATAAGGTCACCTCTGAGTTGCCTTTTCTCCAAGCTAATACAATACAATACAATACAATACAATACAATACAATACAATACAATACAATACAATACAATACAATGTATAAACTTGGTTTTTTGGCTACTGCTGCCTTCCCACCCTCAAAGCCAAACCCCCACACAGCCTAATGTCCTTCCCACAGAAGGTGGAGTAATGTCCTGTACTAGCCAGCAAACTCCTGGCAACATCAGGGTCTCAGTTTTTGGCAGAACAACCCAACTATAACGTTTTCAAGGTTAGACCTCAGAGGACAAGCAGGGCTGTTGACCATTTGTGGTTGTTGAATATATCCCAAAACCCCACAACAGCACCCAGAAAAACCCCTCACAGCAGAACTTTTTTAGCCTAAGGGTTTAGGATGATCCACAGGTATATTGTACCTGGCCTTGGCTCCTTGATCTGACGCTGTCTTTCCATGTGATCTTGGGGAAACCACTTAGTGTCTGATAATTAGAGACTCTTAAACTGATTATTAGAGATTCTTAAACTCATAAAAGTGTTATGAGATGGCCAAGGTGGGGTGGAGGTAGAAGAGTCTCCAGAAGTACATAAACCAGATTGATTTGAAAATCAATGTGATGCTTTCAAAAAATGAAATGCCTTTGATCCTGTGGCAGCCTGACCACATCTCCTGGATCCCGTCCGTAACAGCAGAAGCCAAGGAGCGAGCAGGAGACTTCATTCCTCTTGGAATTTTCATAAAATTGATAAAATAGTCCTAGAGCTGAAGGAGAATGGCATTGTCCCCACAGTGACCCCTCAGCAGGAGGAAAGAAGGGGTTGCACAGGCCCAAGGCACACTTGCAGAAGCACCTTTGCATCTTGTCCCCCACCACGGGCACAAGCAGAGCCCACCCCTCAGGTTGTGCCATCTGCCCTGCCAAAATCATAACTCACTGCCAACAACCTTAATTAAAAATATTAATGCTGGAAAAGTGTGCCTGGGAAGTCTGCAGCCCATCCTGCTTTCCCTCCAGTTGCTGGGTAATTGCAATAATTCCTGTGTCTCGGCGAGGATCGCCCCCCAGGGCTGCCTTCCCGTGCCTCCAAGTGCAAAATCCTTCATTATTTTCCAGGCTGGCTCTGCCACCAAGGTGGTACCACTTCATTAGGAAGAGGGAGAATGGATATCAGGCAGAACCCATTATGTACTGGGAACGGGGCCATGCACAGGAGCTGCTGCTGAGCTGCTTATCCAGGAGCTTCCCACGGGCTGGGAGGGGAGGGAGCAGAGGATACACATCCCCCTTCCTGGCAAAGGCCTGCCCTGGCAGCAGGAGATGGAGCAGGAGATTTTCCAGCAGCAGGCTCCCCCTCCTCCTCCAGGATAAGCTGGAGCAGCAAGGAACGTGCAAAGGAGCAAAGAGGAGAAAATTTGGCTCCAAAAT
The DNA here is from genome assembly GCA_013399915.1 of Illadopsis cleaveri. NCBI lineage: Eukaryota > Metazoa > Chordata > Aves > Passeriformes > Timaliidae > Illadopsis > Illadopsis cleaveri. The sequence goes on along the minus strand of VXBB01004900.1, from coordinate 119,649 downwards.
GCAGAGGTTGGAGGAAATGCTGAGGAAAGTGCTGCTCCTGCCCTCTGGGAAAAGTGGGCTGAGCTATTCCACGTGGGAAAAACTCCAGTGGAGGAAGCACCAGGAGGAAGAGAGAGGAGTTGCACATGCATCACACCTTTAACTTCCTACTTGTCTGAGAAACAGAGTCCTCCCTGCTGCCATGGGAGGTCAGGATCTCAGCTGGGACAGACTGGGAGGTTTCACTGCCTTTACTGAATTCTCTCCAAAGGACATCTGAAAGCAACAACCCAAACATACTCCTGCTTCCCAAATGCCTCTTTCCCCCAAAACACGAACCCCCACTGATGCAACAGTGCAGTAGGGGGAGTTTTATACGCAGAAAGATTTGAGAATTTTAAACCATGGAAATATATGGAAAAGCAAATTAATAGGATCACTTCCCTTCATGCAGCGTTTGAATTCTGAGTGTGTCCTCTACCTCTGATCCATCTTTTCCCAGCGTGTCCTGCTCTCAACACACATCAGAACAACAAAACATGCCACTGAGTCTTTTCCCTTGGCCTTTCCACCAGGAACCCCAAGGCAGTCAGTGAGACCCAGCCCCAGCTCACTGCTCCAGTCCCTGCAGGGATTTCCCCATTTCACAAAAACCCCATGACGGTTTGGGTCAGAAAGGACTTTAAACACCATCTCATTCCATCCCATGCCATGGGCAGGGACACCTTCCACCATCCCAGGTGCTGCTCCAAGCCCCGTCCAAGCTGGCCTGGAACACTTCTAGGGATGGGGCAGCCACAGCTTCTCTGTTTTGGGTTCAGACAGCCCCATTCCCACCTGCACAGGAGTCAGGGAAGCAGCCAGCCCTCAGGACAAAGCTGAATTTCCCTCTGCCAGTGGCGTGGCATTTGCAGGAGGGCGTTCCCAGGCACAACAAATAAATAAATAACTGATAGCCCAAATTAATCCCCGTTCTCACCCAGCCAAGCCCTCAGTGCTCGCTGGTGGGGCGAGTTAATTACCAGACCGGCAGCAGATATTCCATGAATCCTGTCAGGATGTGACAGGCCCCATCCTTCCCAGCAGAGCGTTCCCGCCTGGCATTGCTGTCACGTCGCTCCGTGATGAGCCCGTGATGAGCACCCCAGGAGCAGTTCTGATAAAGTTCCCCTATTCACAGGAATTTTTTGTCTGCTTTATTACATTACGTATTCCTCAGAGACAGGCTGGGAAAGCGGGAATGATTAGTGTTCCATTTGCAAACACGTATTCCTGAGTGCAAAGTGATTGCAGAGTGTGTGCCCCTATAGCTTTAGGTAAAGCCAGGTTTAGCTCCACAAAGAAACATGGAACAGCAGTGTAAGGTATGGAAAAATCTCATTCCCTATCCTTCATAATGTGGTGGGGTAAGAATTGTGGTGAAATCACGTTTTCCCCACTTTATTTTTGAGCACGTTTTCACTCGGGAGAAATTTTTATCCCAAATGTTCTGAATTTTTCACAGAGAGATGAAAATGTCTGGGGGCAGCAATTGCTCAGTAAAATGTTGCCTTATGGTACAAGAACCTCCCACCAAGAATAGTCATGCAGAATCCCAGAGTGGGTGAGGCTGGAAGGGACCACAGTGGGCACCTGGTGCCAGCTCCCTGCTCCAGCAGGGTCATCCCAGAGCACATGGCACAGATTGTGTCCAGAGAGCTCTGGAACATCTCCAGTGAGGGAGACTCCACAGCCTCTCTGGGATCTGTTCAGGGCTCTGTCACGGCCCAGGAAAGTTCTTCCTCATGTCCAGGTGGAACTCCCTGGGGTCAGTCCCTGCCCGTGGCTCTGGTGCCATTGCTGTGCCCCCAGGCAGAGCCTGGCCCTGCACAGAGCCCTCCCTGCACACAGGGACACCCAGGGCTGAGCCCCTCTCAACTGGGGCTCCTCTGGAGGCTGAACAGCCCCAGCTCCCTCGGCCTTTCCTGGGCAGGGAGATGCTCCAGGCCCTTCAGCATCTCTGCAGCCTCTGTGGGCCCCGCTCCAGCAGCTCCATGTCTCTACATAAATTAATTCCTGCACATTGGCAATGCTTTCCCTCAGGAAAATTTCCTTCCTTGTGAAGATTCAATGTAGCACTGCTCTGTGACAAAAGCCACCGACTCTGCCTGATCTTGAGGCAAAACATCCAATCTGTGCCAGTTGTATTAACTCGTTACATCCAACACTAATCCCTTTCTCCCTGGGTACCTTAAGGAAAAGCATTCCTGGTCCGAAGAATCAGCTTTGCAATGTATTTCCAGGAGCTGTTTTCTCTACCAACTGCAGCTGGAAAATTGTGCCATCCTCACCCCTGGAACCTCAGGCTGACAGTGGGTGATCCCCATGTGCTCCCTCAGGAGACAGGCTCACGGAGCCCTGAGAGCACAGCAGGAACAGCTGGAATAGGAATCTGAGAGCAGCTTCTGTGGCTGTTCTCAGCTTGGCCAGCAGCTCCCACAGCTCCCAGAGCTGTCCCCGTGGGCTGACTTTCTCAGCAGGAGCAGCAGAGCCATGCCACATCCACTGAACTGAGTCTTTGATCTTCAGGATCCTGTGAATATCGAGCTTGGGATTTGCATTTCTCAGGAGCAGAGGTACGACAGCTCAAGATGTTTCTTAATCTCTTCATGTTACATCTGTAAAAATGCAGTTGGGCTCCTCTAGTGAGCCCTAAAGAGTGGGGAAAGCCTGACACCATCTTCAGAAATCCTGTTATCCCCAAAAGTCCAAGTCCCCAGGTCTGGGATATTCTTTTCCCATGACATTGGCCCTGTACCAGGGTTATATTTTTATTTATATTTAATGCAGAAGCGAAGTTGGCTGCATATTGCTAAAACACCCCACTTTAGGGAGGCTGCAAAAAGAAAAGAGGGAGAATCCAGCTTCCCTTTGAATATTCTTCCAATGGAAGAGGAAACCATCGTGGTTTCCATTTGTTCCCCTTTAGTGCAAAGGCCTTTGCAGCCCACTGTGAGCAAGACCCTGCAGGTATTGTGGTCTCCAGGTCCTTGAACCCCTTTCAGCCACTGGAATTTAATCTCTGCATTCAGACATACCCCAAACCTGCTCAGTATTCCAGAGATGACAACAGAGAGGACCTTCGGAGCAGCAGCCCTTAGGAACAGGAAACAAGGACAACACAACAGCTCTTTTCTATGGAAGAAGTTATTTCCAACATCCCTGCTGTGGCTTTGGGGGTTACAACCCTTGGACCATGGTGGGGGGGACCTTGGAAGCAGCTCCCAGCGATCCCCGAGGCAGCTGCCAGCATTTCGCAAGATGAATTTACAAATCATCCATCACCAGCAATTCCAACGGTTTAATTAGACCCAAATTACTTCACGTTCTTCGAAAACATCACAAAATCTTGCTGGAAAAGATCCTGTGCATGTGTACGGACTTGCCAGCAAGGAATTGTTTCCTCCTGCCAGAAGTGCGGGAGCGCAGCATTCCTGGCCCCAGCGGCTGGTGGGCAAAGCCAGAGGAAGATTCCAGTGCCTGCCTGGACCGGAGCCTGCGGAAAAAGGGAGTTACAGCCTTCATCCTCCTCCAGCAGAATCCTGCTCCCAGCACGCTCCCCGCAGCCTTTGAGCTCGTTCCCGCAGCCTTGCCGGGAGGTTTCGGCTCCTGGCCGGGAATGGGAGAGCAGCAAAGGCAGCAAAACTTACTCAGCCCCTCAGCCAGAAACACAACAAAGCACTTGAAGGCTCCCTGATTTGTTCCAGACAGGGCTGGCCCTCGCAGAGCCGCTCAGCCCCCGTGCCAGAGCACACAAATCCATAAAATCCCCGCACGTCAGGAGCTCCTCCTGCCTCCGGCAGTGCCGGGGTCACGCGTCCGAGCTGGGTGGGCTCCTCCGAGCAGCATCTCCCTTCTCCTGGTGGGCTCGGTCCAGCCAGAGCTCTTCCATGCACGGGGAGCCTGGGAACTGCCCTGGCCCGGGAACAGCCTGATGAGACACCGGGGCTGTTGGGGCGACTGAAACAATTAACAGAAATCTGAGCCCAGCGGGAACAGGGCTAATGCCAGGATTATTCCCTGGCAAGTCGTGCTAGAGGCAGGCATTGATCTGAAAGCTGCCCTGGGATGCTGCAGGCACAGAAAGGGGGGCAGGCAGCTCCCGTTCCCAAAGAACCCTGCCAGCCAGCCCCAGGGTGGGGTTTACAGAGGGGTGTGTGCCCTGTGTGTGACACATGTGTCACCATGGGCAGGACTCTGCTCCTCCCTGCCTGGGGAACACCTTTGTAAGTCATGGTGCCATGAAAGCCACGATGGTTAAAAGCAGCCCCCAGATTTACAAGTGGGTTCCTTCAGGGAAATGGAAGAATAATAAAGTGCCCAAAAGGTGGCAAGACACCCAGAAAGTTGTCCATGAGGTGAAATAGGAAGATAAACCAGGAGGCAAATGCTCCATCCTCTGGTTTGGAAGAAAATCAGAGGTATTGCTTTATCCCAGTCTTGCCAATTGCTGAGGCTGTGGCTGCTCACCCCTGGAAGTGTTCCAGGACAGGTTGGATGGGACTTGGAGCAACCTGGGCTAGTGGAAGGTGTCCCTGCCCATGGCACGGAGTGAGACTGCATGAGCTTTAAGGTTCCTTGCAACCCAAATCCATCTATGATTCCAGGTAGCCCTGGATAAATACAGAGAAAACAGGGGAGGCCCTCGGGAGAAAGGGTGGATTTGAATACGTATCAGAGCTCCTTTTATAATATTTGTTTTGTCCAACAGGAAAAAAAAAGGCCAGGAAGACACAGGTGTGGAGACCCAAAGCCAGCTCCAGAGGACCTGGAAGAGGAGCAGATGCTGAGAGGCAGCTTGTGTCCCTAACTGGATCAATGCAGGCAGAGCTGAGCCAGCCCTGCCACAGACACACACCACACAGCCAGGAGAGGCTGCCCTGCCCAGGCAGGCTCACAGCTCTGGGATTCCTGTCCCATCCTCATCCTCAAAGGCACTTCATCACCTGCAGCCCCACAGCTGCTGATCTGCCCACACTGGGAACACAGACAGGTGGGAGAAATTCAACCACATTCCCTGAGCGCTGTATTCCAGAGCTGCCCCTTAGGAGGCAATTCTGTTAGGGAGAGCTCACTGCAGCCTGTAACTGCGCTGTCCAAATAGCTGAGTACAGCCTGTTTTCTCCAAAACCCACAGGAAATCCAGCCTCACACACTCCTGCTTCTGCCTCCAGCTGTGTTTGGGAGCAGGGAAGCCTCCTGCCACCTGAGCTCTGCACCTTGGAAAGACCTTGTGTGCCCGAGTCATTCCAGCCATGGTGAAAGGCCACGTTGGCAGCAAAACATTTGCAGGCTGCTGCAAACCTGCTGACCTCCATAGTCCTGGGTCCTGCTGCACTCTTTCCCATTTTTTCCCCCTGTTTTTTAATCACTGTGCCTCGTGTGATAGATCAAGGGACTTAAAGCCCAGGGAAGGCGCTCCAGCCCTTGTCAGGAGCAGGGAATGAGACAGCCAGTCCCGCCTATGCAGGCAGCCCAGAGGGCCTGCAGATATTCATTTAAAAATCACATTGCAAGGTTTGAGCAGTGCCATTTGTTTCAGCCTTTCATGCTCAGCTCTTCCATTTTCCTGTTCAATCGCGAGGAAAGAGCCCCACGGCCAAGGAGTCCCACCCGGCTCCAGATCCGCAGGCTCCGGATGTTGGGCTGCTCCACCCCTGGCTGCCTCCTGCAGATGGATCCCCAGAACTCAGTGAGAGCCGCCGTGCAATTAATTCTCTTGCAATAATAGGGCAGCAAAAATTACCAAGCAGACTCTTGTAGCAATAAAAATATAATATACTGAGTCTGACTTGCGAAATCCCGGCACTAAATGTCTCTCTTTTGGAGGACTTCCATCTTTATATTCCTGCCTCTTAGTTCCTCTTGCTTTTTCTTTTCAGCCTAATATGAGTCTCACTTCCAGAGCATTCATCCTGGAGCTATAAATTCCTTGTGTGCGCCGTGTCAGACCCAGCAGTCCCTTGGTTGGAGTGGGAACATTGAGTTTCATCCATCCAGGTTTTGGCTCATGCCCAGCAGGGAGGTTTTGCTCTTCCAAGACATTGGGAGGAGAGAAAAAGGTCCAACCAGGATGATGGAGAGCCAGGATGGATTTAATGGAGAAAACTACAGGAAAGACACAACTCTGCAGGGCCCCTGCCTGGAAACCTCTGCCACAGCAAGGTTGGGTGGCACTTAATGGCAGTAGGGGTGGGAGAGGGCAGATCCAAGGAAAAGGGAGTGACTATTCCAGGGGAGGGCTCAGCAGGACTTGTAGGCAATCTGAAGGGTTCCCAGCAGTAACACGGCTCTGACAGTGCCTGGAGGGGTAATTCCCTACCACCATCCCTCTGTGAGGCTCACTGGAAAAACTACAAACTGCTGCACCCTGCCTGGGCTTAAGGGATGTTTGAGTCTGGGCTTTATAACCCTGTGGTTGGGTGAAAGTTTCATGCTTTTGCCCAGCCAGCCTGGGCTCCCAAAATACACCATGATGTCCTCATGCTCCCGTCAGCAGGCACGGGGCTCTGGGATCAGCATTCCCTGGTTACAAGGCACGGGGCTCTGGGATCAGCATTCCCTGGTTACAAGGCAGGGGGCTCTGGGATCAGCATTCCCTGGTTACAAGCCATATCCCATTTCTCTTTCCACTTTGGCCCAGCCATCTCCAGAGAAGCCACCTGGGTGTTGTGTGTGTTTGCTTTTGCACCGACTGATCTCCAGAGCCTGCAGAATCCTCACCTCCAGCCTGACCCTGCTAAGCAGGTTTTGGACAAGACCCACCTTCCAGATTTAGTCTTTGTTTGCCAGTTCCCTATAAACTCACATTCCCGTGGTTCAGCCTCCTCCTCTCTCTACTCTGTGCCTCCCATCCCTCAGCTCTGAGATGATATTCCCCTCCCCAGTACTGCTGAATTCCTCAGAGCCCCATGGATTTGCCCATAACAGGTTTTCCATGTCTCACCAATGGGTACAAAGTCCTTGGAAGCTGAGCACAGATCCTCAGTGGGATTTCTGAGCCCGTGAGAAGCAAGGCCTGAGACAAAAGGAAGGGATGATCCCCTGGGCCAAGCAGGGAAGGTGGGGTATTCCCAGGTGGGGTGTTCCCAGGTGGGATGTTCCTCCTGGCAACACATCCATGCACAGAACGTGGACCAAACTTTGCTTTGGACAAAAAATTGGACTTCTCCAGAGCTCAAATGAACACACTTTTCAAGTAGAGTCCCTGGAAGTGAAATTCTGATGAGGCTTCAGCACCCTGGTGCCTGCAGACAGCCTCCTGCTCGATTCACTGCTCTGTCATGCTTGTTACTGGGAAATGAATTCCCTTCACACTGACATTTCATAGACTTCCTGATCCAGCATATAATGAACACCCCGCCAGCCCTGGCAGCCTCTTGCCAAACTAACTTTTATTACCTGTTTTCTCATTACTGTATTTAAATTTTCTGGTCTGTTGTCGCCGTGGCTCTTTTTTTTCCCCTCCTTGTTAAAAGAGAAAGAGCAGGGTAAGATAACAAATTTCCCCAGCAGGGTTGTGTGCTGGGAAGCACAGATTCCCAGGGTCCCAGCCAGCCCTCAGGGCTGCCCAGGATGAGGCAGCAGCACTTGCAGGCAGCTGCAGAGGTTGGAACAGGGATAAATGATGCAGTGCTGAAGCACCTTGCCAGAATTAAGCACACAGCAGTGCTGGCTGTGTGATGCTACACCTTCCTGACCCGGGGCTAATCACATCTCTGCCATCAGCAGGGCACTTACACCTCATATCCCTGACATTAGGATGACTTATTCCCGACTTTTAGTCTTATTTGCTTTCACTCTCCTACAGCGTGTAACATGAGAGAGTGGCAGTGCTCAGCAGTGGCTCCCAGGCATTAGAGCTGAAAGACTCCTAATGAAAACCTGGAGAAGCTGGGGAATCATCCCTGCAGCACTCCAGCTACAGGCTCGAGCACTAAGCTGGCTGCTGGCTCCTGCTGGCTTTATTTTTTTGGGGCTACATGCGCTCCTGAGAGCTCTCTTCTGGGCTGGGAATGAGCCTCAGGAGCCCATCCCCACGTGGGATCATCCCTCTGGGATCATGGCCATCCAGTGTAATGGGTCACCTCCTCAGCTGACCTTTCCCTCTGGTCTAGAACATCAAATAAACAGAACAGATCACTCTGAAACACCATGGCAGGAGCCTGAGACACCTGAAATAACAGAGAGAAGTGACAGGTGCTCCCAACAGGGGTTTTCCTTCTTTCCCTGCTTGATACTTCAGTGTTGTCTTGTCTGCAGAAAAGTCTGATGCCTTTGCACTGTGTCTAATCTCCCTTAAAAAAGCCAGAAGCCTCATGGAGAGGGGAACCTGTTTTCTTAAGCCTTTAAAGGGCCATGAACGCAGAGATCAAAAACACCAAAAACCCAATGAGCAGCACGAAGTGCTGTGTGCAATTTCTCTGTTAACAATCAGACACCACAGTAGGAAACAGAAACCTCCCAACGTGAATAAACATCTCATTTTCCCCTCCATTTCCAGAAGAATGGCTGGGGCACATCCCATGGGAGGCCTGGAGGCCTGGACACCCAGTCTGAGGGACCCTGCAAGGGGCAATGTGAAATTATGTGTTTAATTATGAAGTATCATCTTCATTTGAATATTCCTTCTGCTCCTCTTGTTGTTAAGCTCCTAATTCTTGTTGGATGGGGCTTGGAGCAACCTGGTCTAGTGGAAGGTATCCCTGCCCATGAAAGGGGTAGATTTAAGGCCCCTCCAACCCAACTCACTCCATGATTCCTCACATTCAAGGTCTCCCCTGGTTGCTGCTGCTTGCTGCTCCTCCCCGTGCCTTTCCCAGCTCCTGAAAGTCCTTTATGAGGTGGGTGTGTGGAGCTGCACGGAGCAGACAAGTCACAGAGCCCTGGCTGTGGTCTCTGTTCTATTCCCTGACCCTTTCCCACTAATCCTCTTGCTTTTGGAGAGCTGAGCCATGCCATTTCCATAGAATAATTTAGGATGTCCCTGAGGAAGGAGTAGCCCAGCTCAGAACTCATCATTTGCATGTGAAGTGACAAGTGCCTCTCCCCACATGCCATCCCTGCCTCTCTCCACGTTGGATTCTGCACTTTATCCCCGGTCACTCCATCCCACCAGGTGCTTCCCTTCCTGACCACCCTTTCTTGGCATCATCCACCTTTACATTCCATCTCGAGTGACCTTCCAGACCTTTAATGAGCACGGGGAACCAGGAACAAGCTGTAGGCACACAGATCCCTGCAGGGCATCACTGCTGCCTCCCTGCCTCCCTCAGCAAGGCGTTCTTCCTGCCTTTCAAGTGCTTATCCATGGGATGACCTTTCCTCTTAGCCCACAGGGGCTTAGTATCCTTAAGCTGCTCTGCTGAGGAAAGTGATCAAAAGCCTTCCAGAAATCTGAGTGGATTTTTGTCCACTGGATTTACCTTGTCTACACACTCTGTGATGCCTTCAAAGATTCCTGAAGAGATTTGTGGAGCCTGATGCCTGCCCTTTATGAAAGATATCCCATCCCACTTATCCAGGCACCTGTTGATCCTGTCCTTTCTTTCTCCCAGTTATCCCAGTTCAAGTTTCTGACTCTCTGGACCTCCATCAGTTGTGCCACAGGAGATTTAGATTAGATATGAGGAAATTTTTTTTACATGGAAAGGCTTGTAAAGCACTGGCACAGCTGCCCAGGCAGTGGTG
>VXBB01004900.1:55033-97580 GCA_013399915.1 Illadopsis cleaveri | reverse complement strand
CAACTGGGTGGGAAACATTTCCTGATCCTTTCATTCAAGGGGAACATTTGTGCACCTGAGTTCTGGCTGCCTTAATCCCTGGTTTGGTTTTCATCAGCTCTTGGACATTTTTCTGGCTTTAGCATTAAAGTTTTCTGGCAACATCATAAATCCCAGGAATTGTGAGGAATCTGTAAGTGCATGTGCAGGAGCCACCTGGGATGGTGGAGGGTGTCCCTGCCCATGGAATGGAGGAGATTGGGGTGGAATGGAGGAGATTTAAGATCCATTCCAACCCAAACCATTCCCTGATTGTGTGATCCCAGGACCATCAGAAGAGGGATACAAAGAATCCCATTGAACCTGCCTGAGTGCAAACCACGGAAAAACCTTCCCCTGTCCCCCCTTCCCTGCTCAGAATCCAGCTGGGTCCTTCTTACTCCCTACTTTCTGCTTCCTGCAATTCCAAACGCCCGGACAAGGCTCCAGAAGCACTTGCTATATTTTATCTCCAATGACCAATAATAACCAAGGTCAAAATCAAGCAGCTGACCCAGATCCAACCTCCCTTGTATCTCCCTGCCTCATTGCCTCCCCATTTCTCTCTAATCTCCACTGGAAATAGATCTTTTCCTGCCTTGGCCACAGCTGTTAATTTGTGTGTGTGTGTGTGTTGTTATTTATTATTTAGCGCAGCAAAGCACCTCATGAAGCAGCTCTCATGAAAGGCACTACATAAAAGGAAGCTGCTTCTGAATATTTTAGGAACCCAACGTTCTGCTATTGATATTCTAATTCCAGTTGTTTGAGAATCAAGTCAGGCCCCAACAGGTTATTCAACAAATTAATAAATGTTGCGGCTTTTGTCTTCCGGAGGGCTTGTAGCTCCTGGGATTTGCACTTTCATGTTTTTCCTCTGGTAAAGTCTGCTGCGTTTGTTTGTTCAAGAGAGGAGCCCTGATGTTCTCCTGTGATCCCCTGACTCCAACAGCTGGGGCTTGGAAAGCAAACAAACACTGCAGGTTACTGAGGGAAATTGGAAAATCAGGGATTGGCCACTCTGCACCTCCCTGTGGTCAATGGGATTTCCCATCCTTCTTCTGACGTTCCTGGGATCACCGAGTCATGGAATGCTTTGGGTTGGAAGGGACCTTAAACTTCCTACAGTGCCACCTCCTGCCATGGGCAGGGACACCTTCCAATGTCCCAGGTTGCTCCAAGCCCTGTCCAACCTGGCCTTGGACACTTTCAGGGATCCAGGGACAGCCACAGCTTCTCTGGGCACCCTGTGCCAGGGCCTCATCACTCTCACAGGGAAGGATTTCTTCCCAATATCCCACCTAACCCTGCCCTCTGGCAGTGGGAAGCCATCCCCTGTCCCTCCATGCTCCCATCACTCCACTCATGTTCTACCTTGAAGTTTCACATTCCTTGACATCTTGGGAGGAAGGTTAGAGCTGGAGCCACCTGCTCCAGGGGTGGGATGTGGGAGCCAGGACATTCCTGCTAGGCAGACAACACCCCTGGGACAGCCCGTGCCTGCTGCCCTTGGGCACAGGTTATTCCAGAGGAAAGTAACCAGAATCAGGCTGTGGGTTTGAACCTTGGCTGTGCTGCCTCTGCTCTCCCAGACAATCCTCCCAGGGTTTCCAAGCTCCTCCTTGGTGGGAGCTAATGCCCCAAGAGTTCTCCACACTCCCTGTCCCTCATTCCAGCTGCTGGGACATTCCCTGTTTTAGGAAGCAAGCTGGGAGCTGTCATGTCCGTGGAAATGAGGTGCTGAAAACAAAGAGGGGCCAGTTCTGTGCAATGAGACCTCTGCAAAGGACACACTGCTGATCTCTCCAGCATTCCCACCTCACCCAGAGGGATTTTTCCCAACAAAGGACATGAGATACTGTTTTCTATTAACAGCAGTTCCCCGGCCCCTTTGTGACCTAAAATTTCCCCTGAATGAAAGCACAAAACCTATTTGTTTAACCTGGACATTTCAGCCTCCTCAGAAGAGAAATAAATGCTGTCTCCTCCTCAGTCTGAGCCTTATTCAGACTTTCATCTTGTGCACAAAAAGGAGGGGAGGGAAAGTGGGAAAGATTCTTCAGGGAATTAACAAAAAACCCTCCATAGTAAGTAAAAATATATATCAGTATATCTTGAACATCAGTGTGCAGCTCTGCAAAAAAGATGTGCCTTGTCTTTTCCCTAGGAAATATTTCATGGATACTCAATCCTTAACTGGCCCAGCCATGGCATCCATCCTAAGNAGCCACCCTTCAGGAAGTTCTAGAGAGTGATAAGGTCACCTCTGAGTCTCCTTTTCTTCAGGCTAAACAACCCCAGCTCCCTCAGTCGTTCTTCATACGGCTTATGCTCCAAGCCTCTCACCAGCCTCGTTGCCCTCCTCTGGACACGTTCAAGCGTCTCAACATCCTTCCTAAACTGAGGGCCCAGAACTGGACACAGTACTAATGCTGAGCTAACCTGGAGAAAAGCAGGAATTAGACCCAGGGAATACACCTTTCTCCCAACAAAGACGAAGCCATTTCAGTGGCAAATGGGCAGAAAAGGCACAGAAGTGGTTGCAGTGCAGATCTGCCCTTCCCGCTGGAGAGCCCAAACATGGTGGGAACGGTGTCAGCTCCAAGGATAATGCCAGGAATAATGTCCCCTCACAGGAGATAATGCCAGCAATAATGTCCCCTCAGCTGTAAGTAAGGAAGTTGCAGCTCCACAGAGGGACTCGGGGGCCACCAGAAAAGCACAAGTGTTAAAGTGGAGCTTTCAGCTCCTCAAATTACTGCCTTAATTTATGTGCAGCAAAGTGCACCAGGCAACGTGCTCCACACTTAGATTTTAAAAGGATTTTTCCCACTTTGCCTCTTGTCCTCTCCTTTAACCTCCCAGTAAATTCCCATTGGCTGCCACCACCATGCAAGCCTGAAATTTTAATTCCTTTCCACGTCTCCACAGCCCCGTTTCTCTGTGGGTGCAGGTACTGGGAAATTAGCAAGAAATGGGGAAAATCACATTGGAAAAATTTCACCTTGAGGGTTTTTATCTCCCCACCTATCACAGGAGTAATGGAGCAGACGACAGGAAGATTTTAATGCTGATTTAACATCTATCTATTTATGCTGCTGCATATATGTATTTATTTGTGTTTCTCCCTGAGCTCGGTACGTCCACAGGAGCCAGGAAATGGAGCTGATTAATAGAGCTCCTTCCCCCAAATGCACAAAGTAAATTCGGCCTAAATGATAATCAGTGAGTTTGATTTTATTCTTCCCTCCAGTATCCAGTCGGAGGGAGTGTTTTGGATAGAGGAATACTGATGGAGCCATCCTTCCACAGTCCATACTTTTAATTCACATTGCAGTTCCTTTCCATCACAAAGGCTGGAGGGCTGCTGGTAATGTTGGTCAGCGGGTTAAATATTTATAACCTCTGTAAAAATATATGCTAATTGAAAATAGTAAACTAAGCTCAGGACATGGCTTGGGGCAAATTTAAACAAAGTCATCAAAGCAAGAGCTGTGTTTTATACTGGAGCCACAGGCAGAGCACAACAGGTATAACTCTGAATTTCTTTGTGTTAAGGACAAGCACTAAACCCAGGGCAATGTTTGCATACCAAGGACTGCCTGGAGCAGGGAATGAATCCACCCCTGAGCCTGTGCTGCTGCCCTTTCCTAGAACCCCAGGGTGGTTTGGGATGGAAGGACCTGAAACCTCCTCCAGTCCCACTCTCCCCCTACTGTGAGCAGGGACACCTTCCACTGTCCCAGGTTGCTCTAAGCCCCATCCAAGCTGTCCTTGGACACTTCAGGGATACAGGGGGAGCCACAGCTTCTCTGGGCGCCCTGTGCTAGGGCCTCATCACCCTCACAGCCAGGAATTCATTCCCAATATCCATTCTAACCCTGCTTTCAGTCAGTTCAAAGCCATTCCCCCTTGTGCTGTCACTCCAGGCCCCTGGCAATATTCTGTCTCCGTGTTTCTTGTTGGCTCAGTTGGGTCACCCCAGAGCTTCTCTTCTCCAGGCTGAACAATCCCAGCTCTCCCAGCCTTTCCTTTCAGCAGAGCTGCTCCATCCCTCTGATCACCCTGGGGCCTCCTCTGGACTCTCTCCAGCAGCTCCACGTCCTCCCTGTGCTGGGCCCCAGGGCTGGGGCAGCTCTGCAGGTGGGGTCTCACCTGAGTGGGGCAGAGGGGCAGAATCCCAATCCTTTTTCTGCTGCCCAGACAGGGGGATCAGCCCAGCACAGGGGGGTCCTGAGATGGGGCCAATGACACTTTGGGTAGAGGAAGGAGTGAGGGAAGGCAGATGTGTGTTAACCTCATCTGGGGAAAGGATCTGTTGGAGATAAGAAGCCCCAGAACTTTTTGCTGGAAGACGCTGGAGACCCAAAAAGATGAGCCTTGTCTGTATTCTGTGGCAGGAAACAGGATTTGAGCAGTCAGGACAGCAGTGGAAGAAGGACCAAGGGTCAAACACGGAGGGATTAAAACCTTCTGGATCAAACACCAAGGGATTAAACCCCTCTGAGTCAAACACAGGGGGATTAAACCCCTCTGGATCAAAACCAAAGGATTAAACACAGAGAGATTAAACACCTTGCTCAGCCAACCACTGTGGGAAGCCCCAACCATGAGCACATTAACTGCAAGGCCACCCCAGGATTTTTTGGGACTTTGAGCCAATAAAAAGGTATCCTCCCACAAAAGTCCAGGAGCTTTGGGCCATGTGCACAGTTTGGGGCTCTGTGTGCTGTGCTGGGGAGCACTGTGATTTGTGATTTGTGATTTGTGGTTTGTGATTTGTGATTTGTGATTTGTCCATCACTCTGCCCAGAAAACCTACACCCCACAAACAGCTGGAGCTCTGGACCCCCATTCCCTGATATCCAAGGCTGCCTGAGGGGAGAATGTCCTCAATCCAGGGGTGCTGCTCAGGATGAGAGGTTCCTGGATACCTTTCCCTGCTCCCTGGGGAGCTGGCGGGCAGTCCCTGTGCCCTGCCACATTTCCATAACACCAATGACAATCTGAAATGTCCCTTGTACGGGCAGTGTTGAATTTGCTTTGCTGCCTGCTGCTGTTGAGGTAACAGATGTTTTCATTGAGCTGTTCACAATAACCCCTGGGCCTTTCCCCTGAGTGGTTCCAGTTAATTTAAAATGCAGCAATGTGGATGAGGAGGTTGGATTTTGCCTTCCAACGCACATTAACTTGCATTTGTCAGCATTTAATTTCATCTGCCACTGCCTTGCCTGCTCACCTGCCTGGATAGAGCCATTCCCGGCTTTTCACAGCTTGAATTACACAACTAAATAAATTTCACTAAATAACTGTGGGCAACTACTATTTATTCCGTCTTTTCCTCCCCTCTAATTCTGAATTACATTTTTAAAAGCCTGGCCCAAGCTTGCAGATCGTCTCCTCTTCTACAGCCACACTGAAAATTGGTTGTTCTTTTTTTGTTTAACTCACGGCTGTTTCCTAACCTGTGCCAGTAATTCCTTTATTTAAGGCTGCCCTCTTGTTCCACTGCCTCCTTCTCTACTGGGATCTTATCTTTAGATCCCTCTGAAGTCTCTTCCCATGGATATTCCCTGCGTAGTGTTTTCAGCAAAATCTGTGAAGAGGCAATTAGCAGAGGCCTCTGCCTCCTGTCTATTCCCAGATTAAATTCTCTCACCAATTTCTACTTCCAGTCCCTTATACAATCACTTGGTAGGAGCTCTTTTTCCTCTTTATTCAGTGGAAAAGAAAGGATTTAGAGTGCAAAAGCAACTCTAGACACAGCATTTCCCTTGCCCTCTCTTCTGAGGTTTCCAGAAAACCCACACAGGGAACAGCCACTGTGTCCAGTCCTGGCCCCTCAATTCAGGAAGGACATTGAGGGGCTGGAGCGTGTCCAGGGAAGGGCACAGAGCTGGGGAAGGGGCTGGAGAACCAGGAGGGGCTGAGGGAGCTGGGAAAGGGGCTCAGCCTGGAGAAAAGGAGGCTCAGGGGGAACCCTGTGGTTCTGCACAACTCCCTGACAGGAGGGGACAGCTCGGGGGAGTTGGGCTTTGCTCCCAGGGAACAGGGACAGGCCAAAGGGAAACAGCCTCAAGCTGTGCCAGGGGAGGTTCAGGTTGGACATCAGCAGGAATTTCTTCCTGGAAAGGGTGGGCAGGCACTGGGAGGGGCTGCCCAGGGAAGTTTGGAGTCCCCATCCCTGGAGATGTCCAAGGAACACCTGGAGATGGCACCCAGAGCTCTGGGCTGGTGACAAGGTGGGGATTGGTCACAGGTTGGATTTGATCATCTCGGACATCTTTTCCAACCTCAGTGATTTTGGGATTCTCTCATATGGGGATAATGGCTAAGAAAAGGCAGATCCCCATGTCCAATCCCCTCCCAGTTTCCCAGAGATGGTGCCCAGCCCTGGGGCTGCAGTTTTGAGGACAAGCAGCTGCTTTGCTCTGTCCTCTCTTTGCCAGACACTTGCCAGATTTCAGTTCCAGCATTCCCACCTCTGGAAAGGCACAGCAGCCAGGGACACACAACTGAAAAGGTACAATTTTCAATTTACTCCCAAAAAGGGACAGAAGGGGAGACTGGGATAAGACTTTTTAAGGAATAGGAATGGATCAGCTGACAGGGCTCCACACTGGGTGGGGCACAGGCAGGGCCTAGCTGGAGACAAAGAAGAAATGGGATGTTTTCCTGCTGAACTCAGCCATCCTCCTCTCCCACCAGCTCTGCCCTACGCCAGACAGTTCAGGCACAAACCTCCTGGGATTTCCAGGCACAAACCTTTGAGGATTTTCTGTTCACTTTCAAATTGCATTTCCATATTTAAATTCGAGGAGGAAGAAAAGAAACCCCAAATCAAGAGCTTCCTAGAATCCACCAGGGAAACCTGACATCAGAGCTTTGACCCCTGGGCACGACTATGAATTCTGATCAACCTTTTATTTCTCCTTAAAAATCAAATGCAAGCTGTGGGAGGCAAGGAGCAATGTTCACTGCAAACTCCATATCCTTGTCAGAAACTCTTTATAACAGACTCAGAATTTGAGCTCCCTCTGGCCAGAGGAAAATGCTGCTCCAACCCTGCTCCTTTCCAAACCCCCCAGCTCTCTGTAAAATCACTAACGTGGAACTAGAGAAGAAATTCAATATTTTGGCAGTTGGAAAGTGTCTTCCTCCAACCACAGGAAGGCATTTCCCTGCTGATCCTTGTGTTGTCAAAAAAGCAGCAACACCCCTTTGACAAGTTTTGCTTTCTCTCTGCAGAACCTCATGAATCTGCTCCCAAATCCTCCTTTCCAAAAGTGTGAGCACCAAGAAATTCTCTTTTCAGTCTGGATAGTCAAGGCCACTTCTATTCCTCAGCTCCTTTCCCCTCCTCTTCCTCCTCCTTTTGTGAACTGGGGAGAAGGAGCACAGCAAAAAATTGCTGTTGATTATTCCTATTATTGGGAGCATAAGGACCCTGGGGATTATGACCTACATACATTTATTACCCACATCCAAACAGCTTCCAAATGCTGACTGCAGCAAACAGCAGAGATCAGGAGCATCTGGGGGAGGGAAGAGGAAGGAAGCCATCATCCCCTTGCACCTCACACTCACGGACACCAAGCTGTTAGAAAAGAGCCGAAGCAGAAATGCACCAAAATGTCCCCAGGGGACCCTCAGCACTCTCCAGTTGCCCAGCTTTTGGAGGTCTGGTAAAATCTTCAGCCATGACTGTCACAGAATTTTTATGAGACCTTGTCCAAGCCCTGTAAAATGATGCCAGGGGAGAATGGTGTTTCCACAAGGAGGTTTAGCTGACCATGGAAAGGAGGGCACAGGAGGTAGAGTGGGATGGAATCTGTGAGGTCCTGGCTCTCTGTCCCAAGGATCACAGGCTCATCCAGCTTTCCCAATGTCCCCAAGGGTCTCTGAAAGCCTGTTCATGGATTTAAGCCACAAAGTTGTCTGTGGCCACAGAGGTGGATAGAAGATATCCCCACGTTCACCTCTGGGTGCATGAAGGGAACTTGGCACTTGAGTTGGTTCAGAACTGGGAGAACACAAATTTTATCTTTTGTTCCCACTCTCTGTTAGGACTCCAACCCTCTCCATGGACCAGCTGCCTTCTCAAGCACAGACACCAGCTCCCAAACCCTGCTGAAATGCCTGCAGAGCCAGCAGAGAGTGACTGCTGCCCTCATTAGGAAGGACAAAGCCTTCTCAGCAGTGGATAAAAAAAGCAGCTCAGGCTGGGGTTTGCAGGGTAGGACACGGGCTCATTCCAATGCTAACCAGATTATTGAACTCGCTGAAGGCTATCTCTGAAGGGATAGTTGGAATTAGTTGGTAGTGATTTAATTTGTGTTGCAGATTGCTAATTAAGCCTGTGAAGAGGACAAAAAAAATTAATCCATTTAGTTAAGGAGATACAACGAGAGATGTGGCAATGCTGGAGTCATTCACGGCCAGGAATAAATGGAAAGGTTTGCTCCACCTCACCTTTGAGCAGGGAGTGTGTGTGCAGGTGTGGCCACCTCCACCCATCCCAGTCTCCTTGGATTGCAGGGAATCCTGGAATCATGGCAACATTAGGGTTGGAAAAGACCTTTAGGATCAGCCCAGCACCACCACTGAACCCTGTCCTCCAGTGCCACATCCACACATCCTCTCTCCACCATTTCCAGGGATGGTGGCTCCATCACTGCTTGCTTCCAAGGCTTGACAATGCTTTCCATGAAGAAATTTTCCCTAATATGCAACCTAAACCACCCCTGGCACAGCTTGAGGCCGGTTCCTCTTGTCCTGTCCCTGTTCCTTGGGAGCAGAGCCCGACCACGCCTGTTTCCAGCCTGGTGGGCCCATGTGGGGCTTTGAGCGCCAGGGCTCAATCCAAGAGGAAAATCACTTCAGGGAAGGAGAGGTAATTAAAAAGCATAAAAAGCACCCAGGGTTGTCCTCTGGGAATGCTCCCAGAGATGGCATAGCCTCCACATTAATCCTGTTTAATCCACCTCTCCCAGGAATGCCAGGGATTCCCAAACCACCACAGCCCATCTTGATTTTCAAAGCCAAGTGATAGGAAGTCAGCTCACACCTCAGTGAGTTGCTCCAATGTTTAATTAACCTGTTAACCCCGAAATCACTCCAGGCACTGGAAGTCATTTTACAAAAAAAATGCCCAGATATCTTCAAAGAGGAAATTTAAAAATTATTTTGGGAAACAGAATTCAATTTACTCATTAAAAAAAAAAAAAGAAAAAAAAGAGATAAAACCTCCACAAAAACACTGACTGTTTTTCAAAGCTCTTTAAAAATATTTAAAGAACAATTAAATCAGAAAGTCATCTTGATTTTTCTTATATCTGAAATCTTCAAGGAGAATGCTCCTTTTTCTTCCCTGTCGTGCACCAGATTTCCAGGGAAGCTGCTTCACAGCTGGCTGGATTTTTATCACAGTTTGGAAAAGCACCAGGAAATCTGAAGTTTGATGTCTGTGATGTCTGGCTGGCTGGAAGTTGGGAAGGGCTGTTTGAGGGTGACCCACTTGCTGCTGGCAACTCCCCTGATCTGACTCAGCCCTGTCCCTTCTCCTCCTGCCCTGCCCAGATTTTATCCTTTCATCCATTTGGGTTTGAGCTGACTGAGGGCCCCAATCCAAGGAGCCCCCACCCCACTGGGATGCAGCCCCAGGCCTGAGCTGGGGCATTGCACCAGTGGATCCCAGTTTTCACAGCTCACAGCAGCAGGTGGAATCTGGATCCTGCTCCCATCAGTGCACCCTGGAGATGTCCATCCTCAGCTGTTTCTGGAATGGTTTGGGGGGGAAGGGACCTTAAAGCTCATCCAGTCCCACCCACCCTTCCACTATCCCAGATTGCTCCAACCTGGCTTTGAACACTTCCAGGGGTGCAGAAGCAGCCACAGCTTCTCTGGGCAGCCTGTGCCAGGGCCTCACACCTTCACAGGGAGGACTTCACAGAATCACAGAATATTCTGGGTTGGAAGGAACCCACAAGGTCATGCAGTCCAGCTCTCAAGTGAACAGCCCAGCCAGGGACCAAAGCCACAAACTTGGTGTTTATGGCACCAGGCTCTGACCAACTGAGCTGATTCTCCCTCAGATCCAACCTAAATCCACCCTCCTTCAGATTAAGGTCATTCCCCCTTGTCCTGTCACCCCAGGCCCTTATGAAAAGTCCCTCTCCTGCTCTCTCATGAGCCCCCTTTAGCTACTGGAGGTTTTCCCAAAGCCTTCTCTGCTCCAGGCTGAAGGAATCTCAAGATAAGAAGGGCTGGATTACTCCTCAGTGCTCCAGGTTTCCATGAGACCACCTCAGCCACCACCCCCTTCACCCACAGCACAACTCAAAATCTCTTTCTGGAGAAGCTGCAGATTTCTGGGCAGTGAAAACCACCATCCCCAGCTACATCCCAGCACAGGACAAAGGCCACCAAGTTTACCCCCTCGTTCCCAGCATCAGGCACACTGCTGGAAGCTCCTTGGGACTGCCTGATGGCACTTGTCACACAAACCCAGCCACCCCAGGAGCAGGGTCTGTCCCTGCCAGTGAGAACGGGGCAGCTGCAGCGCCTGTCAGGAAGGAATAATTCAATTCCATCCTGCCCTCCAAGATGGAAAAGGCAGCAGAGGGGTTTACTGTAGCAACTGTTACTAGGCCTCAGCCAACATGGCTCTCTGCCTGCCTCTGGCAGGGATTTTGGGAGCACAAACACATCTGTCTCTGCAGCTGGGCCTTCCAAAACATACCATCCCCATCCCCTGGTCTCAGCTCTGCAGCTGCACGAGTCTGTGCAACCCACATATCACCCAGGGGCATTCATATGGCATTGAAAGCACCAAAGAATCCCTCCAAAGCCCAGTGAATCCCCATATTCCAAGATCCTGGAATGCTGAAACACTTTTCCTCCCTTCCTTTTCAAGGTGGTGGATCCTGCTTCTTGTAGCCTGGATACCAACACAAAGTGAGCCTAATGTGGGGGATGACAGGCTCCTGAGGGTGTTTGTTTGGGGATGAGCTCCTCAAACAGCAAAAGAAAGCATTCCTGGCTGGGGGCACTGCTCCGTACTTCCAAAGATCTGCACAGGGAGGGTCTGATAGAGGCATCCAGGTGAGCACAAACCAAACAGAGCAAACAGCCCTGGCCACGTATCCTACACCCCACAGATCTCCCAACCCACAGAAGTCACCCCTAGAGGCATCATACCAAGGAATTACTCGTGAGTCCTGCCTGGATTCTGTGCCACTTCATCCACCCCCAGCAGTTCCTACAGCTGGAGCAGCTCTGCTCCTTTATTCACCCCGGGATGGTTCAGCCCTGCAAGGGAAAAGAACTTTTCTTGTTTCCACGTCTCTTTGAAAGCTTCTCCAGGGAAGTTGCAGCACCTTTGAAGCTGTTCTGAGTCCAGGAAGGTGCCAGGCTGTTCCTGAGTGATAGCACGGCTGCACTGCTCCGGGAAGAGGGGCAGGAAGCTTGAAAGCAGCTCCAAAGGAGTTAAAGCCCAGCACTTGCCTTGTGGGAATCCTGCACCACACAAGGCCCCAGAGATACAAGGGGATTGTCTGGATAAAAGTTGATTAGTCCACATTACAGGGATTAGCATTCCCTTTGAACTTTTAACAACTTTGTTATGTCTTTTACTTGCCTTTTTATGTAAAAAAATAAATAAAAAGGTGGAGGGGGGTTTTAAGCAGATTTTTTTTTTTTCCTTTTAAAGGAAATGATTAATTCTCCCTATTACCAGCAGATAAAGCCTTGGCCACACTTGAAAGGGGGAGTCAATAACATGGGGAGGTTGGAAGAACCACAAATCCTATTGGACATGCTCTGGCTGGCTTTAGATGTTCCCTTTGTAGCAGGAGCAGGCTGGATTCCACGGCAGCTCTGCAGCACACGCCGGGATGGCACGGGAGGGGCTGGAATGGCAGGGGCCAGCAGGAGGCCAGTCCTGTTTGGAGAGCTCCTGGAAAGGCAAGGAAAGGCCAGCTGGAAGTGGTGCGGGCAAGGTCAGGGCAGAGCTGCTCCCCGGGGAGGCTCTGTGTGGGCTTCAGCAAGGCTGGACTCAGGGAGTGGCAAAGCAGGAATAAAGTTCACAATTGGAACTGGACAGGATCAAGGGAGAACTGTAGCATGAAGATGGAGATAAGGGGGAGTGTGAACATTACCCTGGGCCCAGAGCAGCCAAGAGAGTGATCCTTGATGGAGCTCTGGTGGGGGAGAACCCCTGTTCCCTCCTTGCTCCTCTGATCACTCCAGCCTGGGATTTACCCCTGTCCTGTCATTGTGTCCAGGATTTGCTGCAAGTGCAAGTACCTTGGGAAGGGTAATAGGGAATGGGAGTCCTCCAGGAGGGAGAGGAGGTGCAGGAGCAAACACAGTGATCTCCCCTGCCCCTCTGTGAGATCCATTAACAAGTTAATTAATTCCTCTGGGAAATGTGTTGTTCCCCTCTCTCAGATGCAGCTCCACTGGAATCAGGATGATCACCTTGACCCCAGGACTACTGTCAGGAGACTTTCCCCTGCCCAGGGCTGAGTGTCCTTTTTATCTGAACAGCTTTAACAACACATGCCTTCAATCGTGTTTCACTGGGTAGCAAATGCAGCTTTTTCCCTGCTCTGACACAGTGTTCACCAGGAACTGGGCTGGAATCACAAATCCATCCCACCTGGGCCTTGAGCTCAGTGGGAACACAAGCTGACAGCCCTGAAAATCCTCCTGCAGCACCACACAGCCCCAGCATGAATTCCTGCTTGTTATCCAGGACCACGCTCGCCTCCTAACAGGATCACCAGGGCTGGGAATGACCCAAACCTGCTCACCTGTGTGCCAAAGCCCCTGCCTGCTCCTGCATTAATGATGTTTAGTGGCCAGGTTCTGACACAGCACTTCTGGGGGATGTTTTAACCAGCCCAGGAAACACAGGCAGCTGCAATAATCAACTGCTCGACAACACAGTTCAATTGACTGATGACTAACACGCTGCCATTTTAGCTCCAGATAAGCAGGAGAACCACGTTTTCCAGCTTTAAACACACTAGCAGCACAAAGAAATCCATAGAATTTCAAATGCCAAACCCCTTTCAAACCGGCAGCCAATATTATTTAGGAGAAAATGGGAATATCAGGCAGAAAAAGACTCTGCTGCCTTGAAATCAGGACAATTAATAATACATGCAGCAAACCCCTCAAACCACCTTTTTCTCCCCTCCTACTGCAGGCAGAGAAAATGAACTGAATTGGAAATTCTGTCAGGAAAAGTACATCCTCCAAAACGGAAAGACAAAGGCACAGTGAGAAAATGAGCTGCGTCAGGCTCACTTACAACAGCAGCAGAACAAGGGGCACAGAATTCCCTCCAGGAGGCAAAGCAGCCTCAGGCTTAGGACCTCAGCAAGGCCTGCAGGCTGAGCAGGAACAGCCTGGAGCTCCGGAGGCAGCTCCTGAAAGAATCTGAGATAAAAACATAATAAGATAATCTGAGTGTTCAGCGCAACAGGCAAAGTGAGGAAAAGTCCTCTCCCNATGATTCAGTTCTTGCCCTGCCAGGCAGCCCTTTGTCCCTGTCTCCAGGGAACACAGGATTCCCAGGGTTGTGCCCAACTTGCATGGCACCAACACCCCTCAAATCAAGCCAGGAGAGCACAGCACAGAGCCAGCTGCCCCTCAGCCTGCTGTGATCCCACATCCTCCTCCTGCCTGAGGCAAAGAGGGAAAGCAGGCAAGCAGTTGCTATATCCACTGTTGATCCAGTTGGACGTGGACTTTTCAAACAAGGCAAGTGACCCCTGTGCCCTCCCAGCCCCAGGAATTGTCCCAGGAAGGAGATGGGGAATGCAGGAGTCCTGGAAGTTCACATGAGCAGAGAAGATTAAAATTATTAATGGGCTTCTTGCTCTGATTATTAAACTCTCTCCATGCTGTAATACAGGATGCAGCCACGGAGATCAAAGCCTCCTGCACATGCATAATCAGGGAGAATTGCTGCCCCGGAGCACGGAGGAGAGCAGGGGTGTGACAGAAGCTGCCGAAGAACAGAGGGCTGGAGGGAGCTGTCCCGGGTCAGGCAGAGCTGTGCTGCTGCTCTGCACTCAGCATGTGCAGCCTTTTAGGGACTGGCTTTGTTCCTGTGATGATGTGGGAATGCCACAGCTCTTTGTTCTGGATCAGCACTGGCAGTCTCAGGAGTGACAGATCATCCCGTCATGACTGCAGGAGATGCAAAACTGCTCAGGATCCTGACTTAATTAGCGCCGTGTTCTATCCCACAAAGTGAACATCAAAGGGCTGAAATGTAAGGGATGGCTGGGAAATAGCAGGAACTGCTGGAGAACAGCACTCTGCTGAGCTCTTCCATAATCCTGGCATCTACTGGAGAGCAGCTCCAGCCTCAGGCTCAGCGAGAGTTTTCAGGCTTTCAGTTCAGAGCTCTGGCTGCCAGTCCTGCACCTCCTTTCAGTGCAGACTCTCTGGAGGGAAGAGCACAGCTCACTCTTTTAGACATTACAAAAATACAGAATGTTTGGGGTTTGCAGACACTCTGCAAGCCCACAGAATAATTCCCCTGATTCCTTCTAATTCTGTTTCTTTTCAACAACAACATCAGTGCAGCCTGATTGCCAGGTTTTGGGATGTTAAAACTGCAGTCAGGTAAGGGGAGAAAATACCCTGCTTGTTTTCTTGTGAGCAGAAACTAATTCAGTGGAACTTAACATTGATGAAGGGGACTGAATCTCAGGGGAAATTTAGGTTGGATGTCAGGGAGAGGTTTTTACTGCAGAGGGTGCTGGGCACTGCCCAGGCTCCCCAGGGAAGGGGCACAGCCCCGAGGCTGCCAGAGCTCCAAGAGAGTTTGGACAATGCTCCCAGGGATGCACAGGGTGGGATTGTTGGGGTGTCTGTGCAGGGCCAGGATCTGGATTGATGATCCCTTCCAGCTCAGGATGTTCCATGACTCTGTGACTCATATGACACCTTTCACTATCCCAGGCTGCTGCCCTGTCCAGCCTTACCTTGGACACTTCCAGGGATCCAGGGGCAGCCACAACTGCTCTGGCACCCTGTGCCAGGGTCTCCCCACCTTCATAGGGAAGAATTTCTTCCCAATATCCCATCTGACCCTGTCCTCTGTCTGATCCAAGCCATTCTTCTTTGTCCTGGCACTCCAGTTCCTGATGAACATTCCCTCTCTGGCTTCCTTGTGGGGCCCTCCAGATGCTGCTCTCAGCCTTCCAAGCAGAGATTGGGGAGAGCAGAACAAAGCCCTGGAGGGGAATTGGAGCTTTGTAAACTAGAAGGGGAAAGAAAAGCCTATCAAACCCAGCTTGTAAGATTAAATGAGGTAAAATATGCTGTGGGCCTTTGTTGTTTTAAAATCCATTTCCCTCTGCTGTATTGTTTCACCTAATGAAGAAACATGTTTTCATTCCAAGCAGGCTGTTACTCCCCACCTTTTACCTGGGCTCCCATGGGGCAGCCTGGATTCCAGGGACACAGGGAAATCTGTGGCCCATGCTCTGGTCTCTGGGAAAGGTCTGGCCAGGGGGGCTGGGCTGGAGAGGGAAAACTCAGTCCAGAACAGGCTGTAAAGGAGCCACTGCTTTAACCCAGGGCAACACCCAGGTATTGAGACCTAAGGGATGAGTTTGGAGGGTCAGTGCTGAACAGCCTTCAGCAGGTCCCAGAGTATCCCACAGCTCCTGAGCTCTGCCCCTGGAAAAGCCTCATCCATCCTCCTTTCCCCTTAGACACCTGTGCAGTTGTTAAACCCTGCATACAGCACTGGCTGCTCACAGTCACATTCCTGACAATCATGGAATGTCCTGAGCTGGAAGGGACACACAGGGATCGTTCAATTCAGCTCCTGGCCCTGCTCAGGACATCCCAACAATCTCACCCTGTGCATCCATAGGAGTGTTTTCCCAATGCTCCTGGAGCTCTGGCAGCCCTAGGGCTGTTCCCGTTCCCTGGGGAGCCTGGGCAGTGCCCAGCACCCTCTGGGGGAAGAACCTTTTCCTGATCTCCAACCTAACCCTTCCTGACACAGCTCCAGCCTGGGTTCTGTCATCACTGGGCATCCCTGTCCCTGGTCACAGAGAGCAAAGATTGCAGCTGCTCCTCAAGAGGAAACTGCTGACCCCAGTGATGTCTCAGTGATGGGGTTTTGTGGTGTCTGTGCAGGGCCAGGAGTTGAACTTGATAATCTTTGTGTCTCCCTTCCAACTGAGGACATTGCATGATTCTGTGATTCCACCCCTGGGATGGCAAAGTCCAATCTACCTCCCCAGCTCCCCTCCATCCCTGGGGCAGCTGTCACCCCACAGCCCACCTGGGTAGGTGCCGAAAGCTGAGATGTGCTTCAGCTTCTCCCTAAAGCAATGCCCCGCAGCAAATCCAGCATTTTCAGGGAGTGCTGCTCCCACTGGAGTCACACAGCCAAGCCCTTTGTGGGGGCTGCCACAATCCACAGGGAGACACAAGGAAAATCCCCTCTGTGCCGAACTCAGCCAAAACCACACCCTTCCACCAGGCAGCACCATCTTCCCAAGCCAAGGAGCACAGCCCAGCTCCATGGGATGGGATGGATTATTTCTGCTGCCTTGAAGAAGTCCTGGCTGATGCAGCAGTGGCCACAGGCTCATGCATAATGCACTTACAGTGGCTGGTGGAAATAATGGATGGGTGACACCGGAGCCGCTGGAGCGGAGCAGGGGCACGGGAGAGCACAGATGGAATTTCTTTATTGTTCCACGGCTGCTGCTGGGTTGTGTTTCCCTCGCTCAAGGTTAAATCATTTTCTGTTTGGAGCAATCACTGTGCTCTGCATTACACACCGGCAAAATTAATGTGCCCCCCCGGGCCAGCAAACTGCACCCGCCTCTCCTGGGCATCCCTCAGGATTCCTCCAGCCCTCTGCTCCTCCTCCAGGGGGTTGCTACACCCTGAGCCTCTCACTAATTTGGGGATGGCCTGGGAATCAAATCAGGTGTTTGACCCATTAGCTACTGGGTCAAAAAGACTGATAAGAGTAGGAATTGATCTCTCTCTCTGGAAGCACTTCCCAGCAGAAGGAACAGATTCCTGTCCTGGGAAGGGTGACAGGCTGTGGCTTTCCTACTGCACAGAGTTCCAGCAGCCCATCAGAGAGGAGGCAATTGCTGTCCTTGTCAGGCTTAGCTGCTGATGGAGGGGTGGGATGTGTCTCAGCACCAGAGATAGATCCCAGCTTCACGCTGGATGGTTGTTGGTTGTTATTTGCTTTCAGGAGCTGTGCACCTCTCCCCACTGCCTTTGATCTCGGAACAGCCTTTTATCTTCTCACTGAAGACTTCAACCACTGCCCCCATCTCCCCTCAGCTTCATTTACTGTCCCCACCTCTATACAACACATCAGCTGGATGTTGTTCTCCCTCAAGGCTGGGTACCAATTCCAGACATCCAACTCCAGGCCAAAAACAACCAGGACCATGAGGGGATATGGAAGTACATCAGCTCCAGCTGAGGGGCACCAGGCAAGAGAAGCATTTGGTGGAGCAGCCTGGATCAGCAGACAGCCAAAACTGAGTGTACATTCACCTTAACCCTGAAGCTGGGCCCAAATCCCCCTCCAGCTTAGAGGCAGAAATTCCTGCAGGTGGGGGTTGGTCTCCTTCTCCAGGCAGCACTGACAGAACGAGAGGACACAGCCTCAAGCTGCACCAAGGGAAATACAAGTTGGATATTAGGAAAAAGATTTTACAGAGAGGGTAATAAAGTATTGGATTGGTCTGCCCAGGGAGGTGGTGGAGTCACCATCCCTGGACATGTTTAAGAAAAGACTGGATGTGACACTCCAGTGCCATGGATTAGTTGAGGTTAGGGTTGGGTTGGATTTGATGATCTTGGAGGTCTCTTCCAACCCAGTGATTCTGTGGTTTTCTCCCATGTGGCTCAAGGAAAAGCTGCAGATGTTTCTCTGCTCAGAGAGAAGACAAAGATCAGTGTGTCAAAGCCTGGCTTAGGAGTTCCTGGGCTAACAGGGCAAGCACAGCAAGACCTTTGGCCCTGGGAGGAGGAGAGGGGGCTGCAGCAGCAGCAAAGTCACCCAGGGCTGTTCCTCTGCAGCTGCATCATTCCCACCTCATTCCCCCTGCTTTGCTCTGTGCCACTGCCAGCTGAAATAATGTGGGGCTGGCCAGAGGGTGAAGCTCTGCCCTCGGGCCACCCCCTCCCTGCTGGGTGACAGAGTCCTCTCCTCCCTGAGCTCCGGGGTCAGCACTGTTATCCCGGCAGGATCAGCAGCTCCCAAAGCTCTGCACCTGCTCAGCCTCTGGACAGGGCAGGGAAGAGCTGCAGAGCCTGGCTCTGGTGGGATTCCCTCTGGATAGAGCAGAACAAGGGAGCACTCTCAGTTCTCTGGGCTTCTGTTACTGGTGGGAAAGCTTGAGAACAGCCAGGATGATGTTTCCTTTGATTACTTTTAATCAAGCTGAGATTTTGCTTAGAAAATAATCCTTTCCAAGATTAGTTTTGAAACTGATTTGAAAGAATCTTCCTTTCCACTGTGATCCTTAGCCATTTTTACAAGGTTACCAGCGCTCAAGGAACATTTGGACAATGCTCTCAGGCAGATTATTTGGGGTGTCCTGTGCAGGGCCAGGAGCTGGACTTCACAATGGGTCCCTTCCAGGTCAGCATGTTCTGTGATCCCATGATTCATACTGTCAATGGGAAAAATTATTATTTAGATTGATCTGAAGTCATTCCATCAGCTTTTTAATGGGCACAAATAACCAAAGATAGAAATGACTCAGTAATTTGCACAGCTCTTGTGTGTGTGAGTTATGTCTGAAGTCTCCTTCTCTCCAGTTTGAAAAGAACTGTGAAAGGGTTCTCAGCAAAGTTGCTGCATCCAGAAGATCCCAAAAAGCTCTTTTATGGCTCCCAGACCTGAGCCCACATGAAGGGACTGCATTTTGAATCCCTGCCAGCCTTTGGGTGTCCCTCAGCCCTGCAGGGTTGGGGTGCTGTGAGCAGGGGGCTCTCCAAATCCCCAAGGACTGGGGATGACCCAGGAATGTCCCAGGAGGAGCCCAGCTCTCCTTCAGCCCACGCTCAGCCCCACAGTGCTCCTGCAGCCATGGGAGAGCCTTGGGACCAAACCCACCCCCACAGCCCATCCCTTGGGGTGCAGCAGGAAAATGCTGGAGAGGGGAGCTCCTCCTTCTCCCTGAACCCAAACAAGCCCAGTGGAGCAGATTTGGGATGTACATCCCCGTGACTTTTCCCTCTAACTCACCCACCCCTCCTTCCTCTGATTCCAACCCATTTGTCCCAACTTCTGTGATGCAGGGGGTTGGAACTGGAAGGTCTTAAAGGTCCCTTCCAATCCAAACCATTCTACAATTCCTGGGAAATCAAGACCTTCACGAGCTCAGAAATGGCAAGGAACATCCAGACAGCATCAAGTCAGACTTGAACAGAGAGCACGGATATAAATCCTGGTACTTGGGGCAAATTCCTGCAAATTTCCAAGGACTGGGATGGGAAAGGAAAAACAAACCTTCTGCGCAATGAGGGGAAAAAACAGGAGTGAACCTTTCCTAGTGTCAAAGCAAGACAAAAATAAATATGGTGTCAGAGCCCAAAAGCAGCAGCACAATAAAGCCAGCAATAACTCCTGCTCAGTGACACCAGGCAGCCAAGCTCCGCTGGGATAAATGACAGAGAACTTCCTCTGATAAACTAATAAAAGAGATTTCTAGGAGTAATCATTGATTTGACAGGAAGTCAAACAAATCTATCCATCACTGCTGACATGTGTCTACAACCTTCCAAACAAAGCGGCGTCGGGAGGGAGAGCTGGAGCCAGCTGCCCACACTGCCTCAAATGCCACATAAAGACAGCCAGCAGCAGGAGCCTGCATCCAACCCTCCCTGCCACTCTCCCCTGGCTCCTCTCTGAGCCTTCTGCATCCGCTTCTGAAGCCTCCAGACATCAGAGGAGTCCTGGGTCTCCTCCCACATCCTGCCCCTGCGTGAGGCACTGTCTCCTTCTCCACCAGAGATAAGGAGAGCAAGGCCTGGAGTGGTTCCATCCCACGTCTCTCCTGCTCAGTGGTGGCTGGTGATCTTCTCCAGACCCTGTACTGGGGGGTCTGTCTGCTCAGGACTGAGCCAGGCTCTGATCTCTGAGGCTCTGTGCACTCCCAGCTCTGGCTGTGACCTAAATCCCAGCAGAACAAGCCTTGGCTTCCTCCTTTGGATCTGGGAATGTAGCAGCAAACAGCAAGCAAACAAGCCATCTCCCAGTGGGTGTCCCAGTTAAAGCCATCCAACTGGTCTCTCTGAGAGAGCAGCAGTGCGGAGCTCAGCAAGTCCCTGCTGCCCCACCAGGGCGAGACATGGTCACCTTGCTCAGGCTCTGTGTCACTGAGGTGTGACAGAAGCTCAAGGCACCCCAAAACCAGTCCCCTACCCAGAGCAGCTCTGCAAGGACTCCACATCCACAGCAGAGGTGCTGGGCCCCTCTAGAAGGGCCTGTTTGAGCAGGCACAGCACACACCTGGCCAGCACAGCAGGGCAGGCAGATGATGGGACTTGGGGACAGCCACAGGTTTTCCATTGCCCTTCTACAAGCTCCTCCCCTGCACTCTGCCCTGCACAGCTTTAAGCAGGAACAGTCTGACTGCTCAAGTGCATGATGTCCCAGGCCTCCCTTGTCATTTCTCTTCTCCTGGAACATCCCAGGAGCCCTGTGAGATCACAGACTGGTTTGGAATGGGAGGGACCCTAAAGTTCATCTCATTCCACCCCAACCTTGCAGCAGACCAGGCTGCTCAGAGCTCCATCCAGCCTGACCTTAAACCCTTCCAGGGACGGAGCAGCCCCGTGTTGTCACTGTGCAGAGAGCACAGTCCTGGGGAAGCCAAAGCCAGGTTTTCCCAGCAGGACCTGGAGGCCAGGGCACAGCTCCCATCTGTGACCTGGGAGCAGAAGCAGCAGGAATATTGCAGGGACACAGCCTGAGCTGATTGGGGCAGTTTGGTTCTCCCCCAGCCCGAGCTGGGATCCCTCCTGCTGAGCTGATGCGCTGGGAGCCCTGAATCCTCCCTAAAACAAAGTCAAGAATCCTTTCCTCTTTCCACTCTGCCTTTCTGAGGTTCTTTAATCATCCCCAAACCAGCCCCTGCACGCTGCTCTCCCCGGGCTGTCCTGGCACAGGACACAGCAGCAGCAGGGCTGCAACACTCACTTCAATCAGCACACCAAGAACAAGGGATAAAATCCTGCTTCCAGCTCCTCCCCCAGCTCTGCTGGAGCACACAGCACTAACAGTCTGCCATTAGCAGACGAGGCTGGGTTGGTTTTTTAATTGTAGGTTTTATTTCTAATTTCAAAAGCAGTGTTTGATCCTGGAGTCGTCGAGGCTCAGATATTTATGACAGACTCAAACCCAACCCAGAGCAAGCACCTTTCTTCAAAACCACCCTGCTGGTCGACGCCTCTCCTTTTAAACACAGCAAATTTGGAACATTTATACACCATTTCTCAGGCACATGAGGTGATTTGAAGCAAAACATTAAGAGTTTGCACAAAATTTGCAAGTCACCCTCCTAAAAGAAACAAGTCAACCAAGTGAAACCCCCAAAGCAGCACAATTTTTGAGAGTGTTGCTCTGCCAAACCCCTTTTTATTTCTGTTTTCCTTCAAAAAACAGACAAAACAGCTCATAATATTTTTATTTTGTTTTAATTGGTAGGAAGAAAAGGAACTGAAAGCTTTCTGGGAAGCTGTGCTGCTAAAGATAAAAGGCATTCTGAGGATTCCCACTGAACTCTCCTGCATTGCTGACACCAAGTGCCATCTCCGTGCTGGGAACTCTCCCATCCTCAGCAAATTTCCCTTTTCCTGCTGGCAACAGGCTCAGAGTGCCCCAGGCTCTGGGAATGGGATTCATCTGGCTATGTCCCACTGGATCTCCCATTCCTGTAGCTGAGAGATGTGGGAATGGGGCAAAGAAATGGTGCAGGTTTGAGCTCTGAGAGGAATAAAGGAAGGGCTGGGGACACTATGGAAGAACATCTTCCTCGTGGAATTGGAGCCAGCAGAGGTTGTTCCATCCGAAGATCCACTTGTTTCTTGGCTCCTCCATAATTTCTTGTCCTCATCCCACCCAAATCTAGCGGTGAGAAGAAGACTTTGCTCCATGCCTCCCATCTTCAGTAATCCAGCAACCTCAGGAAGCAGCTTTTGTGTCCTCCTCCATCCTTCAGAGTGGCTTCCCTGCTTTCTCTGGCCATTTCCCTGCTCCAGGCTGTCAGCACCCCTGGGAAAGCTGTAACCACCTCCACAGCTCCGTGCTGGGACCACAAATGGTTCTGGATTTAGAAACTCCAAAATTACTGCAATCCCTGCATCCTAGACTCATCAGTGGAAAGCACTTGGGAAATGTATGGAAAAGGACTGTTCATACTCCCTGAGTGCAGTGGGGAATGGATAAAACATCCCTGTGCCAAGAGAAATGGGTGATCCAAAGACTCCTGTGCTCAGCACGGCCACCAGACACTAAGGAAGGAACTTCCCAGGAATGCTGCACCCCTGCCAAGGAGCAGTGATTGAAATCCCCAGCAAGCAGAAGAGTTGGAAACACCAGATGCTGCTGGAACAGCTGATCCCTGAACTGCAGTGAGGATTTCCCGACACCTTGCAATGTTTTGGGATCAATCCCTCTTGACACAAGGGGGATGCCAAGATGCAAAGGGCAGCAGGTGACAGCAGGATATGGAGAAAGGAAATGCAAATATTTGGGACAGCAGCCCAGAGGAGATAGGAAAAGGCTGTTTGAGGCTTGGAACCTGCAGGCTACCAGGGACAGCAGCTCATGGAAATGCACATTAACAGGGGACTTCCAGCAGCCACCTGGGAGTGGGGGTGGCAGGAGCTGACACCTTGGATAAGCACAGTTTGGAGGTGGATGGGAACGTCCTCATGCCTGGCTGGAAGGAAAAAGGAAAATCCACAGGCATATCCAGAGGCATATCCACATCCCAGCTCAGGGGAAGAGGTGAGAGACAGAAAGCAATGAAGAGAGAATCTCCCAAAATTAGGTGCTGATTCCCCGGAACAGGCGGTTGGCACATTCCCAGCACACAGGAAACCCCCCCAGGATGGTTCTGTTCCTCTGCGCCACTGGAAGGCAGGAATTGGCTCCCAAGGGAAGGGGCTGCTGGCACCGGTGCCCAAGTGGCTGTTCCATGTGAGGGAGGGGAGCAGGCTGAGGTCCTAATTGGCACGGAGGGAAGGAGGGGGATTGCTGGAGTTCTGGGTTCCTCCTCCACTGTTGTGAAATCAGGAAATGCCAAATGTTGATATTCTCCATAAATATCTATTTAAAACCATTGCTTCCCCCAGCGTTCCCACCCCCGCCCGTGGATGAGCACAAACCCTGGCTCAGCACAAATCCCAGCCTAGTTCAGGAGCTGACCTTCAGCTTGGCTGGTTTTATCTCCTCTCTGCTCTCCTGTGCTTCCTCCCCATGGAAGTGAGCAAGCATCCCCAGGAAATGTTCTGAGGAGCCATGTGCAGGAAAGGGCAGCCAACCTCCCACTCCCAAAATCCTGACACTCCCTGTGCATTCAGAACCGAAAAACTGGTGTTGGAAAGGTCTCTACACACACTCACCAAACCCAAATGCAGCTCCTAAATGCCAGGAATTACTATCAGTGTTCCTTTGGTTAATGTTAAAATCGGGATATTGGATGCAGGAAGGGTTTGAGCATCTTGATGTCGAATTTACAACTCAGAGAACCACTTCTAAGATCTCTCTGCTGACTAAAATCCCTCTCTCTCCACACCTAAGTGCCTCCAGCCGTGCCAAGGATTGGAAAAGGTCTAATGAAAACTCGGAATTTCTTTGCTAAGGAGCTACGGGAAGCCACCAGGAACGGGGGAAACTGTGGGACTCTTCTCTCCAGCTAAATGGGAAACAGAAGGAAGGTCTCCAAAAGGAGTCCATACACACAGAAGAGTAATCCCAAATGGGAGGGCGCTCTACGCCACCAAGGGACACCAAGAAGTCTCTAGTGGGGGGAGGGATCAAGGTGGAAAACCAGCAGAGAAATGGAAATAGGTCCCCCAGAAATCAGGAGTGAGGGAAAGGTATCAGGATGACAGTGTCCCAGCTGGAATCCTCACTCGCTCTGTTCCTGCAGCATTCATTCTCTTCTTTAGCAGGAGGGAGATGTTAGCAAAACCAAGAGACTCCAAAGCTGTCTCCAAAGGCAATCTGTGCCAAGGAAAAACTGCAGGAAGCAGAGAGGGAGTGAGTGTGGCATTTCCCTGAGGAACTCTGTAGAGAGCAGCAGCCAAGGAAAGGCTTTCAGTGCCTGGCAGGAGAGGATGAGGAGTCTGTTAGCACAGTGCCTCTCAACAGGAATGCTGGCCTCTCCCAAAATCACAGTTTGGGAGCCAAGGTTGAGTTTTGGATTTTGATTTCACTTTGGTGAGGTGTGGATTAGCTCTTTGAAACAACTGAGATCTGAAATATTGGGATTAATGTCTCTTACAAAGGGAAACCACCAGAAATTGGCTGGGTTTTCACTCACCAGTTCTCCCTCAAACCCTGAGCTTTGCAGAAGCTCCTCCACCCCTCCAGGGTGGCCAGTGAGCTGCCACAGGGATCCCATGAGAGGTGCATCCCCAGGATAAAAAAAGATCATTTCTCCATCTCAGCTGGCACCTGTGATGCCTGCCAGGATTTCCAGCTGGAAACATCGTGCTCTCAAGGTAATTGGGGACATCTGGTTACTTGTCACCACCACCAGAGGTGTTCCCATCCTCAGAATCCTTTCCTCAAAATGTTTTTGTAAAGGCTTCATTTGCCTTGGTTCAATGAAGCCACATATTTAAGCAGAGTAATTTAGATATTGATTCTGGTAACATTTAATTGGGATAATTTTGGCAGATGGAGTATTTTGGCTGGGAGGAAATGTTTTAATTGCAGAACAAACTTCAGGCGGTCAAAAAGAAACATTCTCCAGACCTCCATGGGCTGTACCTGAATATCCCACGTGGAAACACTCTCAGATCTGTGTGTGATTCTGTGATTTACAGCAGCAAAACCACTCAGTTCCACCCCCTTGCCATGACAAATGGGAGCAGAACCATCTCCTGACTCAGGGAATTCTTTTATAACCTCAGCTCATCCCTCACAGCTTCAGCTCCACTTGTGGCTTTTCACCAGGATGCTGCTGCTGCTGCGGGATGCACGTGGCTCATCAAGATCCGGTGCTGCCCTTTTCCAGAAGCCTTTTCACCCCCTGGAACCTCACCTCCTTGGAATGCAGAGGGTCCCCAAAGCCCCCTTTGTTCTCCCACCTTTCCCCAGGGATTGTCTCTCCCTGAGAAGCCGTTGGGGCAGCAGCATCATCCTTTATTGTTCCAGCAGATAGCAAAGAGAAGCTATTTTCTGATAGCAAAGATAGTTTATCTCCCTCGACAGATTTCAAGGCAGCTTTAAAACTCCCAACAAAATGCTGGATTTGCCCCATTCCAGCCCTGATGGCAGAGGAGAGATAAGAGACATCAGTGTTATTAACCTGAAAATGGGACAGAACTGGGGAGATAGAACCCAAAGCCCATTAGAATTCTCCTTGTCCCCCAGGGGTCACGAAAATGAAGTGGAACATTTTAATGATGCCATGCTGGGAGTGCAGTTCCCTCCCTCCTGACGCCCTCACAGCCACACTCCCCACACACACAGAGCCTTGATGAGCCCCTGGCAAGACAAACGATGCCAGAATTCCCATCCCAAGAGGATTCTTCCCTGTGCCTGACCCTGGCAGCCAGCCAGGGCTCTGGCAGGAGCTCCCCCACAAATCACACCTAAATGGTTCTTTGAACGTGCTGAAGTGAAGAACATCCTTTCTCTAAAGCACTCTTGCCTGTGTTGGAAGAGAGATAATTTTTCAGGCATCAATTCACCCTCCCTGGGAACACAGAGGCCGTTTTCCAAAGTAATTCCAGATTTCCAAGGCCCTCCTTTAGCACAACAGTGCCTTGAACAAGGAAGAGCAGGCAGTGGACAGGAGCGGTGCCTCTCCCAGCCCTTTCTGCTTCCTAATGAAAATTCACCGTGAAAATTCCTTGCCCCGGGGGAGGACATGCCTAAAAATCTTCTAGAAAGCGGGAATTCAGGTCTCAGCTCTCCAATATCTCAGGAATATTTAGAATTGAGTCTACCCTGCCTCTTCAGCTGTGGAAGGTGGGATGCTGGGTGGAAGAAGGGCAAGGGAGGCAAACCCAAATCCCTTCCTGGCCTCGAGGCTCACACCAAGCCTGATTCCAAAAGCTGAGCATTTACTTTCTTATTGGAACTGGAGCAAAATCAAAGACCAGGAAAAACTTAAATACTTGCCAGGTCTGATACCACGATGAACATGGTCTCAGCTGGGGGAGAGGCAGGAACAATAACCTGGAGACAGAGGGATCAATGCTCCAGCAGAATCAGTTGCTGCTGCCTCGATTACCGTAAGTAGGACAGACAGCTCTGAAGGTTAATAATGTTTGGCTGCAAAAAAGGAGCTACAAAAGAATTGGAAATAGATTTCAGAAAGATGCAGAGGTACGTTGGGTCTGCCAACATGTAAAACCTGCTGGAGGTTTATTTTAATATTACAGAGTATTATTAGGACTCTGACTCTGAGCTTAAGGATGGTTCAGGTTACCCTGGATTTCTAACCTTGAGGTTAATTGACAATTGTCATTGAGAATGTCTCCACTAATTGGTAAGCTTGATTAGACTTAAAAATGTTGGCACTGTGTCTCCATATTTGGGTAAAAAAAAGGCTTCCCAGACTCATAACATACAATCAAGTGAAGTGAAATGACCTTTTTGCACCACTTTGATTGCTGTGCTTTATAAGCTGAATTTGATCATTTTTTTTCCTCCTCTCCTTCGATGTCCCAATGTCCTGGGTTTGGTTTTTGTTCCCCAGCCAGCCTCAATCTTTGCATTGTGTTTAGTTCATAACACGAATTAGGAAGGAGATCTCAGCTCTGTTGCCAGCTCAGATTCGTGCAGATTTCCACAGGCAAGGCTGGAAAAGAGGAGAATGTCCTGCCCAGGGCTGCCCAGGCCCAGCTCTGCTAGGCCAGGCCTTGGGGGATTTTCACTGTTTGTTTTCACTCGCTCTCCTGTTTGCTTTTCCAGCAGGTATCAGATCTCCTGTTTGGATAACTCCAGCACAAGCTGGCACTGATCTCAGTGGAAGCTTTTGAGTCCTGGGATCATCAAAACACCAACAAATCCAGAATCTGCTGAAAAATCACTCAGCTGCCTCGTTTTTGCATTAAAACAGATCCAGTTAATGAAAAAAGGGGAAGCAAGCACGGGGCTGGGGCTGGTTCCTCTATACATTATTCAGCCTGGCACTGCCACACTGCCTTGGCTGGGCTAAACATTTAATTACAGATTCATTTGCTTTTTGGGTTCCCTGATGACATTTAATCCTTTCAGCTGTAATAAATGACTCCGGAGCTGGGTGCTCTTTAACCACAGCACAAGGGGTTTTTTTCATAACCTCTTTTTTATTGGAACATTTGGGGCTGGCTGAGTTTTTTTTAATCAAAGCTCGGGGTCGGATTGCCTGGCTGGCATCAACAGCCCTGCATTGACAATGGCAGAGTTATGTTCATTGAATATTCTGCCTTCATCCTGTGCCTTGGAGAAATCCAAAGGATGGCTCTGTTCTTGCCAAGCCTCTTTTTACCAGCAAAGAGAGAAGATTTTCCTCACTTCTGTTCCCCTCCAACCTTTGCCCACCAGGACTGGCT
The DNA here is from genome assembly GCA_013399915.1 of Illadopsis cleaveri. Lineage (NCBI taxonomy): Eukaryota > Metazoa > Chordata > Aves > Passeriformes > Timaliidae > Illadopsis > Illadopsis cleaveri. The sequence goes on along the minus strand of VXBB01004900.1, from coordinate 69,755 downwards.
TTTCTTTTCCCACGCTCTGTCATCTCCACTTGTGAAAAGCACCAAAAGTAAATATTTCACTCCCCAAGTCCTTTTTTTTGTTTGTTTTTCTGGAGAACAGCTGAAATCCAGCCAGACTTTTACGATTGGATTATCCTCATCCAAGGATACAGACATTTATCATTTGCTGACTCCCAAAGTCAGGCAAGTTATGCAGAGCTCTGTGCAGAGCTGCTTGAGTCACTCAGGGGGGTGAATGGGGAGTGACAATGACAGAGATAAATTTGGGATGCTGCCTGTGAATGGACATTCCCAGCACAGTGCAGTTCCCTGACTCTCTCCCAGCTATTCCTCCAAGGTTTGGGACACACACAGTTGCACAAATCCTGTAGTGGGTCACAGTCCTGGGAAGGTTTGGGTTGGAGGGACCTTAAAGATCATCCTATTCCAGCCCCTGCCAGGGCAGGGACACCTTCCACTATCCCAGGTTATTCCAAGCCCTGTCCAAGCTGGCCTTGGACACTTCCAGGGATCCAGGGGCAGCCACAGCTTCTCTGGGCACCCCGTGCCAGGGCCTCCCCACCCTCACAGGGAAGAATATCTCCCTAATATACAACCTAAATATTGAGGAGGGCATGCTCTTCCCAAAGGATTCTGATGATAAACTCCTACTCTTTTAGTTTAAAGCCATTCCTCCTTGTCCCAGCACTGTCTGTGTAAAAAGTCACTCTCCTTCTTTTTTATGAACTCCCTGGAAGTACTGAAAGGTCATAAATTGGATTTGACTTCCTCACTCCTGTTGGGTCATTGGGCAGTGCCAAGGCTGCAGAAGTGGATGAGTGGAAAAGTGGAACATGGATGAGCTGAGAAATTGATGTAAAGGGTTGGAGATTGCAAAGGCACAGCCAGGGGAGAAAATCCTGCTCCAACTTCTGATCTCATCCCAGCAGGAACATCCAAACAAAGGCACAAGCAGTAGGTGTCAGCTGGAACAAAGTGGTGTTTGAGGTCCTTTCCAGCCCAAAGCACTCCAGGATTCCATGATTCACTCCCTGGCACAGGGCTGAGCCCTCAGGGGCTGGATCTGAGCTCCTGCACAGAGTTTATCCTCTGAATCCTTTGGGAAGGGCACGCCCTGCCCCAAGGAAAGCAGTGCCAAGGGGGCACTCTGGGAAACCAAGGATGACTCCCTCGATGGCAAACACTGCTCAGAATTTCCCAAACACCCTTTGCTTCCTCTCCTCCTGCCCTCATGCCCTGCTGGCACCCCCAGCCCTCTGCTTTGCTTCTGTTTATTCCCAGGCTTTTCCTCTCCAATCCAAAGCAGCGTGGCAGCTCCTGGCTTTCCATGCAGGTGACAGGGACAAAGGACACATCATCCACTCGTCCCAGGAAAGGAATTTGTTCTGCAGAAACTCCTTCCCCACTGTCTGTACAACTGCTGGTCCATCTGAGCAGCAGATTCCTACCTCGAGGAACTTCAAACTTCCCCCAGACTGACAGAAGGCTCGGAGATAATTAAATACTGAGAAATCCTGGGAAAAAATATGGTGGGAATGGGGGGGAGACAGAGCCAAATGAGTGCCTTGGCTGTCATGTGAGCTGAGAAAACTCCTGCTCCACGTGTGAGTGCCAAGAGTGAAAGGACATGGAGGAAGGGGGCAGGGACACGCTGGCTCTGTGGGAAGAGATAATATTATGAAGGGGGAGGCAGAGGTCAGGAAAGTGGGATACAAATCCAGGGGCTCATTAGTTCTGCTGCTTATGGAACAACTGCCTGCAATCACCTTCATTGTTGGCTGCTGAAACAGCAAAGTTTAGCTCAAAATGTCACAAACCTCTCCAACACCCAGGGAAAGCAAAACACCTTTTTAACAAGCAACAAGGCAGGGAAAAGGCCCAAAAAGCAGGAACAACGTCCTTCTCCAAGGGCTGGGAGAACGAGCAAGGGCAGAGTGTGACCACTCCATGTTCAGGGGCTCTGCCAATTTCAGGGACATGTTCAACACCCTGCAGCTGTGACCTGGAGCCACCACCCTGCAGTGCCTCCAGCTCAGAACCTCAGACAGAACCTGGCCCTGGCCCAGCTGCTGGTGCAAATCCCAAAATTGCCCAAATTACTCACATTAAAAAGACAGAGTTGCTCAACAAGGAATATGAGCTCAGGGGGATCCAAATTAAGGGATAGAACAATGAGATGAGGCAGCCTGGCCTTTGTGAAGGAGAAGATAGGAAAGAAGCAACATTCCAGGTCTCAGCATTCCATGTTCCACAAATGTTTGGCACACACACTCCCAGTATGTCACAGAATCATGGAATCGTTTGGGCTGGGAGGGACTTTAAAGCTCATCCCATGGGCAAGGACGACTTCCACCATCCCAGGGTGCTCCAAGTCCCATCCAGCCTGGCCTTGAACACTTCTGGGATCCAGGAACAGCCCCAGCTTCTCTGGGCACTCTGTGCCAGGGCTTCACCTCCCTCACAGGAAGGAATTCCTTCAGAATATCCCACCTAACCCTGCCCTCTGGCAGTGGGAAGCCATTCCCCTTGTCCTTGGAAAGAGTCTCTCTCCATATTTCTTGTTGGCTCCTTCAGGCACTGCAAGGCTGCAATTAGACNTTCAACACCCTGCAGCTGTGACCTGGAGCCACCACCCTGCAGTGCCTCCAGCTCAGAACCTCAGACAGAACCTGGCCCTGGCCCAGCTGCTGGTGCAAATCCCAAAATTGCCCAAATTACTCACATTAAAAAGACAGAGTTGCTCAACAAGGAATATGAGCTCAGGGGGATCCAAATTAAGGGATAGAACAATGAGATGAGGCAGCCTGGCCTTTGTGAAGGAGAAGATAGGAAAGAAGCAACATTCCAGGTCCCAGCATTCCATGTCCCACAAATGTTTGGCACACACACTCCCAGTATGTCATAGAATCATGGAATCGTTTGGGTTGGGAGGGACTTTAAAGCTCATCCCATGGGCAAGGACGACTTCCACCATCCCAGGGTGCTCCAAGTCCCATCCAGCCTGGCCTTGGACACTTCCAGAGATCCAGGAACAGCCCCAGCTTCTCTGGGCACTCTGTGCCAGGGCTTCACCTCCCTCACAGGAAGGAATTCCTTCAGAATATCCCACCTAACCCTGCCCTCTGGCAGTGGGAAGCCATTCCCCTTGTCCTTGGAAAGAGTCTCTCTCCATATTTCTTGTTGGCTCCTTCAGGCACTGCAAGGCTGCAATTAGACCATCCCAAAGCTTCTCCTCTCCAGGTTGAACAATCCCAGCTCTCCCAGCAGAGCTGCTCCATCCCTCTGATCATCCTGGTGCCTCCTCTGACCTTGCTCCAACAGTTGAGTTGTACTTTGAGAACAGCTTTCTCCTCTGCCAATACTCCTACTCTTTTCTGTCATTCCCCAGTTTTCCTCTGTTTCCAGCCACCCATTTTGACCCTCACTGGCTTCTCCTCCCTGTCTCTCTGTGAGTTTTTGGGCAATAAATACTCCTGGCTGCTCCTTCTCCTTCTCCTTCCTGGTCCTCAAAACACCGAAGAGCTGCATCTGTCAGCTGAGCAGCATCTCCCAGCCCCCTGCCAGGCCTGACACAGCCTGTTCCCACTGACAGGGAGCGTCTGGCAGCTCCCTGGGAGCCACCTGCCTGTGCAAACATCCCAGCAGTCAAAGCATTCCCTGCTCCCTGCAAAATGCAGCATGCACTGGAGAGGGCCACCAGCTGGAATCACTGCCAGCACAGAAATGAGGGTTTGTGGGATTCACAAACGCTGGCCTGGTCCAGGTCAGTGGGACAGCACTGTCCTTCCCACCAGGAATCCCTTTTCTTGCAGATCTCAGCCCTGTGGCTCAGCCAGCACCAGGATCATCCCATCCTGACCAGGGTGAAGCTGCTACTTTGGGATACATCTGGGTGATTTCTTCCTTTCTCCATGCAGCTTTCCCAGCCAACCTAAGAGACCAGCTGGAGACAAATCCTCAGCTTGGGAGGAGATGAGGTGATCTTATCACTCTACAACTCCCTGAAGGGTGGCTGTGGTTGGGTGGGGGTTGGCCTCTTTCTCCAGGCACCACTGACAGAACGAGAGGACACAGTCTCAAGCTGTGCCAAGGGAAATATAGGTTGGATATTAGGAAACAGTTTCTTACAGAAAGGGTGATAAAGTATGGGAATGGTCTGCCTGGTGAGGTGGAGTCATCATCTCTGGATGTGTTTAAGAAAAGACTGGATGTGACACTCCAGTGCCATGGTTTAGTTGAGGTCAGGGTTGGGTTGGACTTGATGATCCTGAAGGTCTCTTCCAACCTAATGATTCTGATTCTTTGCGTGCCAACCTGGGCTCCATGTCCTGGCTGACAGGGAGAAAGCACCAGGGACATCAAGCACAGCAGCTGGATAATCTTTGGAGAGGATTGCTCAGGAAGCCACGAGATCTGCTGTGGAACAAACCCTCTGGGGAGCTTTGACAGGAGCAGCCCCCTCTTTCCAGCAGTGCCCTGGGGGCCTGTGGAAAATCCCATCCCTGCAGCAGCTCCAAGGTTGAATCCAGCATGTGCTGCTTGTTTGGCTCCATCACCTGGGTGGTCATGGCTGCAGCAGGATCCATCTGTCCCTCTTCAGAGGGAAATCCAAAGGTGCAGAGGCTTCTTTCCCAAGGAATTGCATCCCAAAGACAGCATCTCAGTTTTCCTGAGATGAGGAATGAACCCTTGCATCAGGCTGAAGGAAATGGAATAGCAATATCTGCTAAATCACAGTAAGACAGAGGTTTTTTGTTAACTCCTGAAATGCTGTTCGGAGTCAGCCTCTCCCTGGGGTTCTCCTGCCACAACACCCATCCCAAATTACACATGGAATTTGGCACGGGCAGGTGCTACACCAGCATCTCCCATGAGCTCCCTGGTACAGGTTCATACAGAGGACACCAAACCCTGCTGCTCTCTGCTGTCACTCCTTCCAGCTCCCCTGGCAAAGGCCACTTGGGTTTTGCTAATCCTGGGCCTGGGTGTTGCAAGAGGACACAAAAAGAACTACACTCACCCGTCAGGATGTGGGATGAACAAAGAAGAGAAGTTTATTTGGGGATTTTGACTTATAAAGTCTTTGGGATTTGGTCAAGGATTGGGGGACAAGAGGAACACTTCTCTGACCCCAGTGGTCAACTCAGAAGTCTATCAATTTGTCCTTCCCCCTGCAAAGGAATGCATTATTTACCAAACATCAGTTTTTCTCTTTGTTACAAGCGTGAGAAAACTCCAGTCCAGAATGAAAACATCAGAAGGCTGAAAAATCAGGGTGACACCTGGGCTTGAGCGAGGACTAAATACAGCAGCCCCAGTCCAGCCTCTGCCTCAGCACCCACCCACCACCCCAGTGGAAAAGAGAGCAGTGAATCAACCAACCCCCACGTGTTTGTCAGGTCTTCCCTGTCACTTCCCTCTTGACATTTCCATAATCCTGCTGTGCCTGCAATTAAGAACTTCAACAAAACGCCCGCTGCTCTCCTCCTCCCCCGCAGCACGGAGTAACAAAGCTGCACAGGCACCGGCTCCCGCTGAAACGAAACCAGCAAAACGAGCAAAACGAGCAGCCAGGGTCAGGGGCTTCTTCACAGCTGCCGAGGGATGTGAGAGATAAAAGGCCAGGGGTGACAGAATTTCCTCCCCGGGGTTGTGCAAGTGCAGCACGCAGCCCCATTAGGTGTTTATTTATGGGGAGCTGCTCTGAGAGCGTCTGTCAGAGCTCACTGCGGGGCCGGGAGCCGCGCCAGCCAAACCACGCTCAGCCTCCCTGGCAGCACCAGGAGCTGCCTTCAGAGGTAGGATCAGTCATTCCTGGAGGAAACCAGGGCCCAGCAGAAGCCTCAGCTGCCTGAAGAGCCCTCACACCTTGGGTTCAGGGACACAGAAGGCTCCAGCCTACTCCAGTGCCTGTTCTTTTCCTCTGGGGTCAAACACAGGGATGGGAGGGATGAAGAGCAGTCTCCAGATTTTCACCCCAAGGTAAGGCCTCCCCATGGCTTCTGCACAGAGAGATGTCCTCCGGTCCAACACAGGATCACAGGGTTGGAAGAGATCTCCAAGATCATCGAGTCCAACCCATGCCCCAACACCTCAAATAAACCATGGCACTCAGCGTCACATCCAATCTTTTTTTGAACACATCCAGGGATGGTGACTCCACCACCTCCCCGGACAGGCCACTCCAGTACTTTATCACTCTTTCCGTGAAAAATGTTTTCCTAACACACTCCTCATGGAAGGGGTTATTAGGCATTGGAAGGGGCTGGTGGACTCCCCATCCCTGGAGGTGTCCAAGGAAGGCCTGGGTGTGGCACTCAGGGCTCTGAACTGGTGACAAGGTGGGGACGGGGCACAGGTTGGACTCGGAAGACTTTTCCAACCTCAGTGGTCCTGAGATCCCATAGTCTGGGTCAAATGTACTTGGCACACTTGGGGAGGGTCTCCCTTCTCCCTGGAGCAGCTTGGGAAGGGCTTATGGAGCCCACAGGATGCCCAGCATCAGTGGCACTAAAATGTTCAAACCCAGGCACACCCAAATGTTTGACACCACTCGTGGCATAACTGGTCCTGCACATGAACCAGATCTCATCGTTCCCCTCCCCAAATCACCTCACTCGCCCTTCTAAGTGACCCAAACACCACCCCAGGAGCCCTGACTGCTCCTCCTCACTTGGTTTCCTGCAGCAATGATTATTTCTGCCTGTTTGCCATCCTCTAATTCCTCAAATCCCCCCTGGTTCTGGCTGCCCACTGTAATTGTGTGTCACATGCACATCTCGCCAGCTTAATTCCATACTGATAAATGTCTTAACTTCAGATAATGAGTGGGGAGAGCCAGGACCAATAACTGCTCATTATTTCCCCATTATTTTCGCTTTGGTGCTGTGTAAATTAGCTGAGGAGCTCTGCACTCCCCTATTTTGACAATTCAATGGCAGCAGCCATTTCAGCAGTTGCTTTAACAATTCTAATTTGCCAGGTTTATTCCCAAGAAGTTCTGCCACCAGCAATTTGTCTATTTGCTCGCACACCCTTTGGCATTCCTTCTGCAAGGCTCTGCCTGCACATCCCGCTCCAGAGGCTCCGGACTTTGCCAGTTTCCACCCTGTGATCCTCATTCTGCAGAACACAAAGGAATCATGATTAAAGAAAAATCCAGAAATTACAACTGCAAACTAAAAAGGACCGAGCGAAATCTTTGAATGGGTCCTTTTTAGCAGAGGATTAAAGGAGAAAAAGAAGTCTCGTGTCTCACTCAATTATTTCTTATCTGTTTCGGGGCTGCAATAAGGGTTTGGATAATTTGTCAGAGGGGGATGAGCACATCCATTATTTATGTATTTATCAGTTTTGGAGAGTTACCTGATGGCCATTCTGCTCCGTGGAGCTGCCAATCAGCTACAGCAAAGAATCATGGAGTATCCCCAGTGGGAAGGACACACAGCGATCATGAAGTGTCACTCCTGGCCCTGCACAGACACCCCAACAATCCCACCCTGTGCATCCATGGGAGTGTTGTCCAAACTCCCCTGGAGCTCTGGCAGCCTTGGGGAGCCTGGGCAGTGCCCCACCACTTCTGGGGGAAGAACTTTGATCTCCAACCCCTCCTGATCTCCACCCNGAGCTCTGGCAGCCTTGGGGAGCCTGGGCAGTGCCCCACTACTTCTGGGGGAAGAACTTCTCCCTGATCTCCAACTCTCCTGACATAGCTCCAGCCATTCCTGGGGTGCTGGGATCAAGCCTCTCACACTGGGAATGGCAGCTGCTGTGGTACAGCCTCACACAGATGAAGAATTGCAGAAATGGACCATCCTTAGGAGCTGCTGAAAGATTCACGCAGCAAAAAGGTTTTGCTGGAAAAGCCTCAGGGCTGACACTCGAGGTTGAACTCAACACCCTCCAATGCAGGAACAAAACACAAATGCAAGCAAAAAATAATACAAAGGAAAGGAGATTTCACACCTTGGAAAGTCAGAGGCCTCTGGAAGTCTGTGTTTATGGCTGCCATAGGGAACTGGAGCACCTCCCCTGGGGAGACTGGCTGGGGGAGCTGGAGCTGCTCAGCCTGGGGAAGGGGAGGTTGTGTGGAGACCCCAGAGCCATTTCCAGTGTCTGCAGGAGCTACAGGGAAGCTGGACAGGGACTTTCCATCAGGAACTGGAGTGCCAGGAGAAGGAGGATCAAACTGAAAGAGGGGAAATTCAGCTTAGGTATGGGGAAGAAATTCCTGGCTGTGGGGGTGGTGAGGCCCTGGCACAGGTGCCCAGAGAAGCTGTGGCTGCCCCTGGATCCCTGGAAGTGTCCAAGGCCAGTTTGGACGGGGCTTGGAGCAACCTGGGATGGTGGAAGGTGTCCCTGCCCATGGCAGGGGGTGGGACTGGGTGGGTTTTGAGGTCCCTTCCCACCCAAACCATTCCCTGATTCTGCATTTTCCATCAGGAGCGTTTGGTGCTGCTGCAAAGGGTGGCAGGAGCAACATCTCAGGATAATAAACAGCAATTAATGAGTTGTGCTCTCAGAGTGCTCAGACACAGGCCAGCACCCCCCAGTGCATCCCAGACCACTCCATCCTGGAGCTAACAGGATCAATGGCTCTGCTCTAGCAGCTCCAGCTGCACTGTGACCACCAGCCTTCTCCTGCTGGAACCAGGGATGTCAAACAGCTCCCAGTGCACAGACACAGCCACGGATTTCCAAACCCAGTCACAACCAAACCAGGGACAGGTGCAGGATCTTGTCATTCCCCTCAGCAGGAGGGGAAAAAAAAAATCTAAAAAAGGAGTGCTGTCACCCAGGCATTTTGAGCTGAGAGGTCACAAAGCCAATCACTCTGCCCTACCCAGGACCTGCTGGATGAGGAGTCCAGCAGCCAAACAATACATTTTTTTTCCTTGATTGACTTGCACATTGTGAAAGTTGGGAGGGAGAAGAAGAGAGCAAAGGCAAAGCTATTCTGCCTTGACTACAATATCTGCTTCCACAAAATTGAAAACGTCTTTTTGGAGCGCTTCTGAACGTCTCAAAAATCAAGTTAAGGAAAGGTCTGAAATGAAAAGTCAGCTCAACAGAAAAGAAGCAAAAAGAGTTTGCAGAAATGTCAGCAGAAAGTACTTGTCTTTTTTTTCCTCAGGGGTTTTTGTTCTAAAACAATCTGGTCAAATCACTCCAGAGTCACGATTAGCATCAGTGTTAGCAAATCTTCATTCTGTGCAAAAACAAATCAAATGCATTAAAATGCCTGCCAGCGCAGTTCTTGTGGGGAAAGGAGGGCCCAGCTCTAGACTGGGAGAAAACACGCTTAGATTGGAAATTAAGGAGGAATTCTTTATCCAGAGGGAGGTGAGGCCCTGGCACAGGTGCCCAGAGAAGCTGTGGCTGCCCCATCCCTGGAAGTGTTCAAGGCCAGGCTGGATGGGGCTTGGAGCAACCTGGGCTAGTGCAAAGTATCCCTGTCCATGGCAGGGGATGGCATTGGATGGTTTTAAGATCTTTTCCAACGTAAACCATTCCACGATTCCAAATTTCCTTCAACACCTCAAATGCAGGTGCTGTGGCTTTGCAGGGACCCCTCCCTGGGCTGGTGGAGCTGAGTATGGGGAAGGAAACACAGGAATGAGGGATTCACAGGATTCTCCCTGCCACTGTTCAGTGCTCCACTGACCCTGTGGCCAAGGGCAGCACTGCCCTTCATTCCCAATGGGATCTTGGCAAGGGGATCCGTGAATCCCTAATTCCTGAGCACCTGGAATTAGGCTTGCACATTTCACTGCTGAGTAACCGTGGTGTGAACTCCCACCACAACCACTGCTGGCATCCCAAACACCCCGTGCTGAAGGGACACTTCTGTCTCTGTGGCACACGAGCCAGCAGCAGAGTGATGCCTTGGATACATCCCATCTGGGAGACCATTAGCTGTAATTAATGTAATTAAACCCTACCCCTGACCTGAGCACTTCAGCTTTGCACCACTTCTGGACTTCAAGGGCTCATCTGACAACAAGGGAACAAAGGACAGGACAGGAGGAAATGGCCTCAAGGTGCACCAGGAAAGGTTTAGGTTGGACATAGGGACAATCTGTTCACTGCAGGGCTGTCCAGCCCTGGCACTGCTGTCCAGGGCAGTGCTGGAGTCCCCATCCCTGGAGGGGTTTCACAGACATTTGGATGCAGCACTTGGGGACATGGGTGGCCTTGGCAGTGCTGGGTCAATGATCTTGAAGGTCTTTCCCAAGCTAAATGATTTTAAGAGATCCCCAGAGGTGTAATCCCAGCATCCTCCCAGCTGGTCTCTCACTACCCACACCTACCAGTCTGGGCATTTCAGCAGGTCTCACAGGGCCTCTCGCAGGAGCCAGCAGCTCTCCCAACCCGTTTTTCCTTCTCATTTGATGGTGGCAACCTTCTGCCAGTGGGATGAGGCAGATGACATCATTCCCTGTGCTGGATGTCACCAGCTGGAGCTCATCCCATCCTGAGACAAGCCCAAAAAGTCAAGCAACACATCACTCTAAGGAAGCTGCCTCAGGCCAGCACAGAGACAGGAACAGCAGAGCTGCTGCTTCCAGAGAATTCCTTCAGCATTTAGCCCAACCACCATCCAAAATCCATCTGCACACTGGAGCTCCTCACGTGCAGTGCAGCTCTCCCAAGAATCATGGAATGGCCTGGGTTGGAAAGGACCTTAAAATCATCCAATTCCACCCCCTGCCAAGGGCAGGGACAGCTTCCACTATCCCAGGGTGCTCTAAGCCCCATCCAACCTGGCCTGGAACAATTCCAGGGATCCAGGGGCAGCCACAGCTTCTCTGGGCACCCTGTGCCAGGGCCTCACCTCCCTCACAGAGAGGAATTTCTTCCCAGTATCCCATCTAACCCTGCCCTCTGGCAGTGGGAAGCCATTCCCCTTGGCCTGTCCCTCCATCCCTTGTCCACATTCTCTCTCCATGTTTCCTGTTGGCTCCGTCAGGCACTGCAAGGCCACAGTTTTGTCACCCCAGAGTTTCTCTTCTCCAGGCTGAACAATCCCAGCTCTCCCAGCCTTTCCTCCCAGCAGAGCTGCTCCATCTCTCTGATCACCCTGGTGCCTCCTCTGGACTCTCTCCAGCAGCTCCACGTCCTCCCTGTGCTGGGCCCCAGGGCTGGGGCAGCTCTGCAGGTGGAGTCTCACCTGAGTGGGGCTGAGGGGCAGAATCCCAGTTCCTTTCCTGCTGCCCACGCTGGGGATCAGCCCAGCACAGGGTTGGACTGGAAGTGGCTCCGGGAGTGACAGCACTGAGCAGTTCCAGGGCTGCAGAGAGCAGCACAGAAATGATCAAAGTGACACTTGCAGGTAAACACTGGGGTCATCCCACCCAGAGCATGGACAGGACGAGCAGCCAGAGCCAGGAGATGAGGGAAGAGATGCCTCTGTCAGCCGCGAAGTTCATGGACTGAGCACTCAAACCCCCGCAGCTCCGAGGGCTGCATCCCTGCCTGGAATAATGATAACGCCCAGGAACGACTGCTGCCTTTGGTTCCCGCTATCGTGGAGGAACAGCTCCTGCTATCACAGCGAGGCACAGGGGGAACGGGAGGAGGACAGAAAAAACACACCCCCAAAAGCACAAAAAGCCGGAATCCGCTCAATTCAGGGCTCGGAGAACCCAACCCAACCAATCACCGCACACAAATGTGATTACCGGGGTCTGTCTGGCACTGCGTGATGCTGAAAGGCTTTTCCTCCCCTCCGCTCCCTCCAAGGATCCGAATTCCTCTTAAGGAGGAGAGGGGGGAGGGAGAGGGAAGCTCGGAGTGTCCCCACATCGCGGCTGCGAGGCGACAAACCCGCACCCGGCGCTCGCAGCTCTGTGTCTCACCAGCGGGCTGATTTTGGCAGGAGCCGCGATGTGCGCAGGCAGCGAGGGCAGCTGCCGCAGCATCCCCGGCTGCCGCGGGGAAGGGAAGGGACGGGACGGAAAGGAAAGGGAAGGGAGGGAAAGGGAAGGCTGCTGCTGCCACCTGCAGCCCGCACCGCCGGGCACGGCTCCCTGCTCCCAAAGCCGGGTCAGACGGGCCGGGATAACCAGGTGTCGGCCCTGCCAAAAGGCGCTTGTCGGGGTTTCCAGGGAGGCAGGATCCTGCTGCTCCCGAGGCTTGTGCCATCTCGGGGTGCAAAATGGTGCCAAGCACTTCCCCGTCCTGCACGACCCTCCCGGTTGGCAGGAAGTCCGGCAAAAAGCTGGTTTAGAAGGAGGTGACAAAAATCTTTAAAGAGAGCAATGGAGGTAGAGATCACACGTCTGGATATCAGCTTTATTCTGATGCCACCCAAAAATAACCCCCAAAGAGCATTCCCAGAGAAGCTGTGGCTGCCCCTGGATCCCTGGAATTGTTCCAGGCCAGGTTGGATGGGGCTTAGAGCACCCTGGGATAGTGGAAGCTGTCCCTTCCATGAAATGAGATGAGCTTTAAGGTCCCTTCCAACCCAAACCATGCCATGATTCTGTGATCCAACAAATCCTCCACGTGTAAATCCAAGAGCTCCAGCAGCAGTGTGCAAGGTTTTGATGGTTTTGGGGTTTTTTTCCAGCAGGGAACATCAGGATAACACGGAGGTTTGTGCAAACGGGGTGACTGGAATGTGAGATGTGCAATTACTACTGGAGCACAGATTGGGGAGCTGGCAGCTCTCCCAAAGCCCGAGGTAACATCAAGCATCTCCTCCTCTATAAAAAGACAGAACTTAATCTCAAAGGACTCTGGATACTCACATCCTGGGAAGGCAGGGTGCCAAGAATACAGTTATTTTCTTTACAAAACCTGGCCTAATCCCATTTTACTCCTAAAATCAGCTGTCCCCTCTGAAGGAAATTGAGCCTGGACATGAAGAAACTGTTCTGCCCTGAAAAACCCCAGCAAACACCAACCCCACCCTACTGAGAGCCTGCAGAGCAGACACACACAGCCATAAACCTCTGATCTCCACATGTCAAAAACAAAATACCAGGAAAAACTGAAAGAGGAGAGAAAAAGCTGTAAGCTGTCCCTTGGACCCTGCGATGACATAAGGAAATCACCCCCGTGACCCCAAAACAAGTGGCAAAAAGCAATGGATGTGGTACCAAAGGCTATTTGCTAATTAACAGGAAATTTCACCATCTGTAAAATCCCCCCTGGGTTCACTACATCAATCAATCTCTACTTTGAGAGTGAATGAAACTTCAACCAAATCGTTCTTACAAAAATATGAACCTGAAAGCTCCTCAAGAGTTAATAAGGGGGATGAGAACCCCAGGCTCTACACACAAAATAAAAGGAGTCCTAAAGCACTGGATTCATATTTCAGCCTGACTTTAGTGCTAAATGTCGACCAATTTTGACAGAAATCCATCACCCAAATAAAATTTGAAGGTCTGAGGCAGAGAGTTGAAGCATAAAAATATACTGCAAAGGCACATTTAAAGCCCAGGTCTAAAATTAGTTGTTTGACACAGGCAGTTTCAACAGTGCTTCAATCCCCCCTTCCTGCACTGATTGTGTTCTCCAAGCTCACACATGGCTAAAACCATATTTTTTAATAAGTTATAGTTTAAAAGGAAGGATTCTTCTCCATGTTCTGCCATATGAGGACAGGTGTCATAATTTAACACAAGTTTGGCAGGGTAAGTGGAAGTTCCCAGGTTTGTTGCCCACTTTCCCAGGATTTAATAAAATTACAAGTTGTTCAGCCCAGCTCTGCAAATTTGACAAGAAATGCATGTAACAATTTCAGTAAGTTATTTCTGCATACCAAAGCCGGGTGATATTCATCTCTTCTGTTAAAAAAGGATGCCTTATCCTCTCCCTAATACAGAGGAAAGATGTAAAGATCCCCTAATCTTTGAAGGAAGGTGTCTTCAAACCCTCCACGCTACTCGTGCATGAAAATAAATCCATAGGAAAAGAAGAGCTCCTGCCTGGAATGTTAACATATTGTAGCATCAATTATGATATTTATCACGCAGGGAATGAGAAGTTAGCAACCATTTATAGCCCAATTCCAGTAAACATTAGTGCCTTTCCCAGCATATACCCACACCCCCACAATTAATCAGAGGGAAAACTCTTCCCAAATAAATCCGAGCTGCTTCACAGAGGCGGCTTTCTTTCCCCCGTCTCCACGGAGTGTTTTACAAGGAGTGACCCACCCCCATCCCAGATCCTCAGAGAAACCACTGGGAAGACTTTTCCCTCCTCCCTGTGGGGGAACTGCTCGTTCTGAGGAGGAACAGCAATTTTGGGGACTGCAGGGGCTGCCTGGTTGGTGGCACTAGTGGCACAAACACCCCATGGAGGGGTTTGCAGGCACCTGGAAGAGGTGGCTGAGGAACAGCTGTACCTGCATGGTCCCCTCTGGTCCCCAGGGGCCTGGACAGTTCTCCAGCCACTGTAGAAAGAGATGTCCAAGTGTTGGCCACCTTGTGGCCACCAAGTGTTGTCTGACCTGGAACAGGCAGACCCAGCATCAGTGACACAAGTGGGGCACCAAAGCACAAAATCAAAGTTTTCCCATAAAAGAACACCCCAGAGCTTCGCTGAACACAAAACAAGACAAGTGGCCNCCCCATTCAGGGGACACCCCTAAAACTCCACACAAGGGCCTCCAAGATGATCTCACCCCAAACCCCCAGCCCAGGGACTCTTCACACCACCTCCCCTTAAACCCCCCAAACTCCCAAGGCTCCAGACTAGGGAAACCTCC
>VXBB01004900.1:39851-54891 GCA_013399915.1 Illadopsis cleaveri | reverse complement strand
AAATCCCCAGCCCAGGGATCTCACAAACCATCAACACCATCACCCCTCAAACCCCTAATTCGGGGACACCCCCTAATTCCCAGCCCAGGAACCCCAACACCACCTCCCCAAAACCACCCAGCCCAGGGACCTCCCACCTCACACAGAGCCCTTATCAGGAGTCCCTCAGCAAAGAGGCTCCTCCCAGGCCAACAGGGCCATATAAATAATAGGTTCAGTATAAAATTAGGGGATGTGGGTCAAGGGGGAGATGCTTAAGGGAAGCAGGACACACAAGGCTTCGCTCCAAAGGGGAACTGAGGGAGACGGGAAAAGACAGAGCACAACCAAAAGGGGACAGAGGGAGTCAGTGCTGTGCCAGAATCCTTAAGGAATCACAGACTCCTCAAGGCTGGAAAACCCCCCAGCCTCACCAAGTGCACCCGTCAGGGGCTGAGCAGAGCCACAATCCTGCCCCGTGGGAAGCGGGAGCTGACGCCCTCCTGCTGCTCTCCTTTCACTTCCCAACCACATTCTCCACAAAAGAGGAATTTCCAGGACAGCTCCCCCCCACTCCATTCCCACATCCTCCGTGTTGTTATTGTTTGGGTTCAGAGTTGCCATGAGAACGTGCAGCCAATGTTAATTTAATGGAATTACCATGTGTGGAAAAGGACCATGGCCAGAGCCCAGCTCCTTGATTCATTCCCTCACAACCAGGCCCTGAGCAGATATTCCATGGAATGCTGGCCAGTCAGGGCTTCCAGGCTTAGCTCACCCAGAACGGCTCCTCCCCGAATTAATAAACCAGGATATTCCTTTCAAAACCACTTTTCTGATGGGAAAAAAAAGCCCTGAAGGAGTGCCTGAAATGCAGGGCTGCCTCATCACTCCCACACTGAGTGCATCCTTAGCACGGGGAAGCTCAGGAGTTTCAGGTCAGATTTAGAGTTTTCCTTTGTTCCTCAGTCCCTATGGAACACTTTGTGGCTGTTCCCTCCCCAGCAATCACTGAGCAAGGTACAGGAATCAGACCCACACAAGCCTTTCATGACTCAGTTTCCACGTCAGCTTTTTCTTTATTTGCTGCAGAGCTCAGGGTGCTTTTAGCCTGAGAGACTAAAGCAAGATTCCAAGGCAAAAGATGGATTTTTTCTATCCAAGTTTGGGTGATAAATGTGAGCTCTGTGGTGACAGAGAAGTGCACGAGGCCAGGAGGGAGGACACAGATCTGGGGCTGCCAGCCCTGCCCGTGGTCCCTGTGAGATCCTTCAGAGGAACATCCTGGTTTTCCTCAGGCAGGAAGGTTCGCTGCCACTTCAGAGGCAAAAATTGCCATTTTGCCCACTTCCTAGGGAAGGGAAGCCAATCCAACAAGGCTGAGTCCAGCAGAAACTGACCCCGAATTAATAAAGACACCAGATGTAGTAGCCCAGGGTCTCTGAGGCTTAAACCACTGTGTGTTAGTTGTAGATAAGGCCCTTCAAAGCCATTGTTCTATTCCTTCAAAACCACGCTGGCTGCAGCCAGGGCTATGAATTCACAGAGCAAAGCTCTTTCCCAAGGCCAATATTGCCTGTCCAGATGATCCCATAATTCCACCGAGGTCCAACATTTCATTTGGCCTCCCCGGCAGACCTGACCTTGCAGGAATATTTTCTTGGCGTGAACCACAGAGAAACTGTGAAGAGAAAGTATTAAATGCTTTCAAAGGAGACGAGAGCAGAAGGAGGGGGTTTTTTTGTTTGTTTTCTTGCTGTCTACTCAGTGATAAAGAGACAAAAAAAGCCAGAATTTCATAAAACCCTGTTTGTTAATGATCAGGAAATGCAAAGCCTGACTATGGAATTACACTGCTCTTTTGAAGGAGCTTCTGGTGGCTTCTGCAAAAGAAAACAGAGGCAGCTAATGCCAATAATAGGCTAAATAATTAAAAGAGAAGTTTTCTTTCTTGAGAGTGGAAGCCAACAAGGGGATTAACAAAGGAAAAGAGATAAAGTGAGGAAAAAGTCTTGCATTTTCAGTAAAAGTATATTAAAAAAAAAAAAGAGAGAGCCCAGTGATTGGCCCTGGACTTTGGTCCTAAATTGGGATGTCTCAGTCAACCACACCAAAAAAAACTACCCTCACTCCAAATAATCTGTACAGTGCTCACCAGACCAGGGAAAAACCCACCCAAAGGAGAACCAAGTAGATGGAATGAACAAAACAGAATTCCTGTCAGCTTACTGAGATTCCTAAGATGCTGCATATCCAGGGAATCTTAGTTCAACTAAATTTAGTTGAACTTCAGGTTAGAACCACTCACTGTGCCCTGCAGGATGGTTTGGGTTGGAAAATAGGAAGAATTTCTTCCTGGAAGGAGTGGGCAGGCACTGAAAGGGGCTGCCCAGGGAAGTTTGGAATCTCTATCCCTGGAGGTGTTCAAGGAATGCCTGGACATGGCACTCAGTGCTCTGGGCTGGGTGACAAGGTGAGGATCGGTCACAAGTTGGACTTTGGCTCTGGCTGGGGGATGATCCCACTCTTCTTTGTGTGGATCAAAGTCAGTTGTTTGGTTTCCCTCCATCTTCCAAAATCTTCCAGCTTTGACAAAGGCATGATTGACCTCCTGATGCCTCCCCAGCCACCCACATCCTCTCTGGAAGTTGTGGCTGTGGACTGCTGCAGCAGCCTTTGTGTTAGAGGGCAGCAATGAGTCCATACACAGACTTCTTGTTTCTCACAGAATGAAAAGGGTCCTGGTTTATTCCTCTTTACAGCTCAGCCATCCTGACTCCAACCATTCCCTGACTCTGGCTGCAGCAAGCTCCTGCTGTAGGTTTCCTTTGCAGCCTCTGACTGCTGGTTATTTCCTGCTGAACTCTGACTGCAGGGATCAGTGTGCAGACTGTGACTGCAGGGATCAGTGTGCAGACTGTGACTGCAGGCTTTTACTCAGTTAGACTCTGACTGCAGGTTCCAACAAGAGGCCATAACTGCAGACCCAGACTGACCTCACAGCAGGGATTCTCTCCCCCCAAGATCCTTCTTCTTCTTCATGATCCTCTCATTCCCTCTTCCTCAAGGCACCTTCTCCTTCATGATCCCCCTTACCAGCTAACCCACTCCCTTTTATCACACTTATCTTTATTGGATACAGCTGTGACTCATCAGGGGCGAGGCTGTGTTGGGTAATTAACACAGCTGTTACTTATCAGGGGCAAGGTCACCTGTATTCCCTTCTCCTACAGTGGACTGCAACCCCTGCTCTGCCAAAATCCCTCCTGGTTAATTTCCAGAGCCAGTTTACATCCCCTGCCCATGGGTAGGATATGTGGTTAAAATGTCTCCAAACGTGGAATTATTCTATCCCTGCATGTACAAATTTTCAACCTGAGGTCACCCAAAGCAGGATTTCAAAGGCAAATCCCCATTTCTCTTCAGCAAGAAAAATATCCCGACAATATTTTGCTTTGACCTTCTTGAAGTGTTTTAATAAGACTGAAACAATCCATATTAATGGAGATTGAAATGTTTCATTTCCACACTGCTGCCCCAATTGCTGCATGATATGAGAGGAATAGAGCACAGCAATTTTACAAATGGTTTCCCATTTAATAATGTCCCACTAAAGTCTGCCAAAAATCAATTTCTGAACAGAGAGCTCTTTTCCCAGGGAAAATCTCCCTGGGGCTGTAATGCCAGGGTGTGTGGAGAGGGTGAGCTCCGAGGACACCCTGCAAATCCGAGTGCTCCAGCAGCTCTTTGTGCTTGGAAGTTGTGCCAGAGTGGATGAGACCTTGAGTCATGCTTTTGCAACTCCTGATGCTACTACAGGAGTAACAACAACTCCCATAGTAGTTTATTAACTATTAACAAAAGGCTTTTGTCCCTCTTAATTCAAACTATGTCCTTGCACGACAGGATTTCCATGCACTGCCCACCTTTGAATATTGCAGGGATACAAGGTCTGCAGTCCCCTTTATGGAGTCAGGAAGAGCAAAAGATGTTTTGGGCACCCAAATCTGGTGGAAATCCTCCAGTTATTCCCCTCCTGGGAATCAGACAGGAGCCCCAGGTCTGAATCCTTTTCACTTATATTCTACACTTCCATGGACCTGCTGGAGAGAGTCCAGAGGAGGCACCAGGATGATCAGAGGGATGGAGCCGCTCTGCTGGGAGGAAAGGCTGGGAGAGCTGGGATTGTTCAGCCTGGAGAACAGAAGCTTCAGGGTGACCAAACTGTGGCTTTCCAGGAACTGAAGGAGCCAACAAGAAACATGGAGAGAGAATATTTTTAAGGGATTGAGTGACAGAACAAGGGAATGGCTTCCCACTGCCAAAGGAAGGGTTAGATGGGATATTGGGAAGAAATTCCTCCCTGTGAGGGTGGTGAGGCCCTGGCACAGGGTGCCCAGAGAAGCTGTGGCTGGCCCTGGATCCCTGGAAGTGTCCAAGGCCAGGTTGGACAGGGCTTGGAGCAACCTGGGACAGTGGAAGGTGTCCCTGTCAACCTCAGCTCGCGAGAAGTAATAAAAGTTTCAGATCGCTGCCTGCCAGGTGTATCCTTCCCTCCTTTAAATCCTTCTCTCCTCCTTCTCTACAAAAATCTTCCTGCCACCTCCTGGAAGAAGCTGCAACTGCTGCAGTGCCTCTGCAGAAGGGGAATAAATGCTCTGTGTGTTGCTGGAAAGCTCTCCAGGTTTGCGGGGAGGTGGGAGCTCCTTCGTGGATTTCCAGCCTCTCCTCTGTGTCTTTTCTCTCTGCCGTTTTTTTCTCTCTCCAGGAGTGCCTGCCTTGCGGTTTTTTTGACGTTATCAGTGCTAAATGCCGGTGCTTCCCCCCAGTCATTGCTTTCTTTTCAAGGAAAAGACAATGAGGGAGTTCAGCCAAAGCACAGGAAATTAGGGAGAGCGATTAAGATCCACACCTTTGTGGTGTGGCTTTGTGTGCCTGTCCAGCCAACAAGACAAATTTGGGTGTCATTATCTGTGTTACAAAGGGAATGCCAAACCATTTGAGAGAAGTCCCCATCAAGGGTTATCCAAACACAGTAAATTACCTCTGTCCCTAAAAAGGCAGAAGTAAGAATAAAATTAAATGGTCGATTTACTCAGGTGACGGGAAATTTTGAAGCCACAATGTAACAAACTGGTTTTGGCAATCAGATAAATATTGGAATGCATTTAGACAATGCTCTCAGGCACAGGGTGGGAATTTGGGATGTCCTGTGCAGGGCCAGGGGTTGGACTGGATGATCCTTGTGGGTCCTTTCCAGTTCAGGATATTCCACATAATTCATATTCCGTGATGCAATTTCAGCAGGTTAATGCCTGTCATTTGAGATAACTGCATTTAACATCGGCCTTGTTTCAGCTGGATTTTCACCTGGGATAATCCCCTCAGCCTTGGGGGTTCACTTTATCCATGAGCATCCTTTTAGCTCCTTGACTCTCATATCTGTCCAATCAGTTTTATTTTCCAGCAAAATCCTTCGGCATGTTTGCTAAATGCAGCACTGCCTCATAGGAAGTGCTGAGGTCAGGGAGCTGTGCTGGATAACAACACAATTCATTGGGATTTTTATCCTAATTATTATGCCACAGATCTGTAGAATCTCTCTCATGTTTATCCTGGGTCGATCCTGTGTGGAGAGGAGGATCAGCAAATCTTCCAGAAAATCAGAGGGGTCTGGCCTTGGAGGAGTTCAATATTTTGTGTACAGGGACTGATTTAAACACCAACATTGGGTGTGTTTACACATCTAGAGAGCTACACAGGATATATTCCTTAAACTGGGAATCTGGGATGTTCCTGCTCCTCTGCAGCTTCCAAAATACCCCAAAAATGATGTTGGTGGGTAACAAAAGTGTCCAATTTCTTCTGTAGTCAGAGGGCTTTTAAATATCGTGGGTTTCAAGGCTGGCATTTCTCTATTAAATCCTTTGGTCAGGTAGAGCTCCCCTGTCTTTAAGCAGCTCCTTTGAAGGCTGCAGGATTTTTTCCTACCTTGCTAATAATTTATTTGCTTTTTCAGCTTCTCAGTCCCTGCCAGACAGCTTGGATTGCTCTGGGAGAGTACTGGCCCTCTAGAAAAAGAAAGAGGAATAAATGAAACCTAGATTTCTCTGGATATAATCATATATTACTGGTTTTAATTCAGCATTTCCCTGTTTCTCACCTCCCTGGAGATTTTATGCCCAATGTAAAACCAGGGAAGAGCCATTCATATTTTCTCTCTGGGGTTACAGGGTCTGAATTGTGTCCCCTTCATATCTGGGTAAATTCAGACTTTCAGGGTGACTGTGGGGAGGCAAACAGGCCCAGCGTGGTCAGAATACCTCAAGTCTGCTGGAATCCAAGCTGAAAGGCAAATTCCTCCAGCTTTTCTGTGTGGGATCACTTGGAATTGTTTTTATAGCTATACTGGGAGGGCTTGTACAGCAAATGGTGGCTCAGTGCCCTTTTTGGGAGCACGGTGTCACTGGGAGTGGCTCTGAGGGTGGCAGAGGGGCTGTGCTGCAGCTCCAGCTCGGGTGGATCCCATTCCTAGATGCTCCTGGGCAAATCCCGTGGGGAGCAGCTCAGCTCCCGCTGCTCGGAGTCTGCAAACACCAGGGGACACTGCGAGACTGAGCAGTGACATGGCCCCAGCCTCTGCCACCCCCAGTGCCCAGCACAGCCCTGCTCCGGGCTCCTCTGGGGCTTGGTGATATCAGATCAGTGTCCCCTGCAAGGAGGGGATGTGGGGGTCAGCAGGGCAGGATGAGCCGGGACATTTTCCTACCTAAGGGTGTCACCCTTCAGAGTGGGACAAGGGGGTGACAACCCTCACCTGCCTCCCAGTGAAGTCCCAGCCTTTGCCTGGAGCATTCCAGCTGGGAAGTGCAGCTTGGAGCCACCCAGGGGGCACCAGGGTGTGGTGGGGACAGAGCAGGTGGCACTCAGGCAGTGCTGTGGGTGAGGCCGGAGGTGCTGCTGGACCATTGGGAGCGGGGGATTAGCAGGACAATGGAGGGGAAAGGAGGGGTCAGCTGGGCCCTGCCTCCCTGTTCATGCCAAAGGCACATCATCCTTGCCTCACTTCTGAACACAGCCATGTGTTTTATCCTCAAATGCCTTGGAAGGATCAAGTGCAGGCTAAAAGGGGCTGCAAAGCTTGGCTGCTTGGAGCAGAGTTGGTGCTTTCCCTGCCAGACCTGTCTGGTGGCTCCTTATCCCAGTGCCCTGCTGTGGGACTTGGAAGGGTCTGCTGGGAAGGGTACAAAAGTAACTCCTGTTTCTCCTCATTGCCCCCATTTCTCTCCTCTTTGCTCCCGTTTCTCCTCTTTGCATGATCTTTAAATTCCAGTTTTTATTTACACAAGTTGGAGGTGTTTAGTCCCAAGAAACAAAGGCTCTGAGGAAACCTTAAAACCCCTTCCTGTGCTTAAAGGGGCTCCAGGGGAGCTGGGGAGGGACTTTGGACGATGGATGGAGTCACAGAACAAGGGGGAATGGCCTTAAGCTGACAGAGGGCAGGGGTAGACGGGATATTGGGAAGAAATTCCTCCCTGTGTTCTCCGGTTGTTCTCATGGCAGGATGGGACCCAGCAGCCACTGCCCACCCCAGGACAGCACTCAGCAGTGGATTGAGTGGATTTTTGGAAAACAGCTCAGGAATGTGGGAAGAGGGCAATGGAACCAAAGCCATCAGGGCTCAGCTCCCTGGGAGAGGAGCCTGTTTAATGGCTCTGCTGAATCAGGGCCCAAGAGCAGCTCCATCTCCATCAGTTGATGGGATGACACTGGATCAGCCGAGCTGGTGATGCCAGGGAGGGTGAAGGCACCTCCCAGAGCTTGGGAAGCCAATGGCTTGCAAGGATGCCAGAGGAGGAGCTGGCAAAGCAAAGCCTCCAACGGGCTGGGCTCGCCAAACGCCTCCTCCCACACAGTAAATTCACCCCCAATTAAAAATGTATCTGTTAGCTTTCCTGAGATTGATCACACATTTAATCAGGCACTGCTCAGATATAGAGTAGCACTGAAAGGCAGAGATAATAAAGAAATCATTCTTTTAAAGGAGTAGCTGCATTGCAGATCAATTTCTTCAAAACCTTCATGTGCACAGAAATCCTCTGGGATGAATATTTCATAAGGGGAATAACACTGTTAAATTAATAAAACCCCTGCATGCCTAGTTATGAACTACAAAGATTGCTGAAGTTGTTCTAAAAAAAATCCTCCTGTTCATACTTTGTACATCAATTTATGACAGAGTCATAGCTGGACCCCGAGGGAAACGGAGGAGAAAAAGGGACCCTTTTGATGTGGAGGAATTTTCAGTAAGTGGGAAGAGTTGCATGGACACAACTGCCCAGCGAGGGCAGGCAGCCCTGCTGGGAAGGGGAAGCAGGATTGTCCAGTGGGAGCATGGGCATACTAAATTGAATTATGCAGAATATTCCTTCCTGCCTCTGAGGCTGTGGGTGACAGACCTGAGGAGCTGCAGTGGCCTGAAGTGAGGAATAAGTGAGGCCCCAGGTGTCCCTCTCCAGATACTCCTGGGTATCACTGGGAACACATTTTCATTACCAGTCCCTCATCTGGTGGGGGTGGGAAAGCCTTCACCCAGCTGAGGGCACTTGGTCTGTTTAGCTGGAGAAGAGGAGGCTGAGAGCAGACAACATCCTGACCTAAAGCTTCCTCTCCAGGGCCAGCTCCAATCTCACCTCTGTGAGCAGGGACAGGACTCAAGGAGTCGCTGGAGCTTTGCCAGGGGAGGTTAAGGATGGATAATACGGAAAAGTTCTTCCCCCAGAGGGTGCTGGGCACTGCCCAGGCTCCCCAGGGAATGGGCACAGCCCCAGGGCTGCCAGAGCTCCAGAAGACTTTGGACAACACTCCCATGGATGCACAGGGCGGGATTGTTGGGGTGTCTGTGCAGGGCCAGGAGCTGGATTGATGATCCCTGTGTGTCCATTCCAGCTCAGCTTATTCCATGACTCTGTTCCTTATTGTGGGACCAGAACTGGGGTGTTCATCCAGATCAGGGGGACCTGAATGAGCACAACAAGGGATGGCTCTGACTCCGTCCTCCCTCCTGGCCATGCCTCCCCAGAAATCCCATCCTGGTTGTCACTGCTCCCTCCATTCCCGCGCTAACACCCTACCTTAAACTTCCCAGGGGAAGATAAACTTCCACTGGAAAATTACCACAGCTTCTCCATCCGTCCTTTCTGTCTCTACAAACTCGTTCCCCTCGCGCTTCTGCTCCCCAGCGAGGCCCTCGCTGCCTCGGTGGCAGCTTAGCAGAGGCTTCTCCTGCAGGCTGCTCCCAAACTTGAGAGGGACTCATCAGCTTTTAGCAGGCAAAGACAGAGAGAGCTCAAACCCACCATATTGATCTTCCTTTCCCTTTGAAATTTCCCCGAAGTAGCGGCAAATAAAAATAGAACAAAAATATGTATCACCGCTTCCCTACTTGTAGCTGATTTGTCTACTTGGCATTATTTTCTTCAGCGGGGAAGAGGCTGAGGTGCACAAAAGGGGACAGAGGCATGGGATAAATAAGTAAGAATGTAAAATTGGGTGTTTTGAATTTTTTTTTTTAATGTTAACCAGATAATGTATTCATAATCTTCCCTGCTTACGACTAAAAAATGAGTGCTCGCCTTTTGAAGCCCTCATCTGGCAGGGAGAGATAGCAGATTTCTAAGAGCATTTTTTATGCTCCTTTGATGACTGCGAGGGGAAAAAATATTCAGAGAGCCGAAATGACATTTTTCTATAAATTTCACACAGCTCTGCAGGCATGTAGGCATGGAGGCATTCATTAAGATTAGTTGGAATTACTTAAGCACCGTGAATTTTCTCCATCAAGTTGGTAACTGGAACACTGCGGATTAGTTATTGATCAGCTGCCATTAATACTTGGGGCTCTTTCCATGCCTGTTGTTGGGCTTTTTGTTGCTCCTTCCCCCCTCTCTTGTGCGAGGCGAAGCTGTGAAATTATCAAATTAAACAGGCACTCTTCAGTCTCTCCATTGTTTTGGGGAAAAAAAAAAAAAAGAAAAAACCCGAACAGAAAATAGAACTCCTTTGTTCATGCAAATCTTTATCTGCTCTGCCTCACTGCTTTCCCCCACTCTGCTCCCTACAGCAGCCCAAATTTGGGGTGGCTCTCAGACCTGCTGCTGCAGTCCTTCCATAGAGTCATGGAGTGGTTTGGGTGGGAAGGGACCGCAAAGACCACCTAATTCCACTCCTTTCCATGGGCAGGGACCTCTTCCACTAGGCCAAGCTGCTCCAAGTGCTGTCCGGCCTGGCCTTGGACACTTCCAGCGATGGGGAGGGCGGTGCCTCTCCAGCAGGGCCTCTGGAAGCGTGGTGGGGCCTCACAGTGGGATTTCAGCACACCAGTCCTGCAGATGAGTCTGGAGCTGGGAGTTCTGGCTGTACACAGCTCTGACCCTCGTGAGAGGCCCTGGTGATAGCAGGGATGCACTCCCAGCATCTTTTTGCTACACAGGGGGATGTGCCAGGCCACAAAGTCAATTCCCAGAGCTGTGCAGATCCCTGCAGCCCCTGCTGACCCCACCACAGCCAAGGCCTGGACTGGGCACCTGCAGCTCCCAATCTCATTGCTGGTTACAGGATTTGGCTGAGGCTGGAAACTGAATTTGAACCGTGTGGGACCCTCAAAGATCTCAGTCTCCCTATCTCCAGGCCTTCTGCTTTTCTCTTGATTATTGTTGTTAGGGTGGACATGACACAAAGAGTGACACGATAGAATATCTTCAGAGGGCTCTTTATTATGGCCCCATGCTGTCTTTTATACAGTTTTTACAAACCTCGAGGGCAACTTCTAATTGGTTAATAGCTTTCTTGTTAATTACTCTATTGGTTAGTAAAAGACATTTTATTTGTCTACCAAATCTGTCTATTCTCAGATTGTTTACATATTTTCTTTACTGATTCTCAAGGGACACATCCCTTGTTATTACAGGTGCACTTTTCACCCTCAAAATAGATTGTTGTGTTAAAGAAACTTCTCATTCTCAAAACAGTTTCATATGGGAATGTACAGATTTCTTGTTAGCTGCACTTTGAAGAAATGACAGGCTAGCTTTTTACCCTATTCCTACACTGCTCTTTGATTCCTATTGGAAAGCTCCTGGTTTTCACTGATGCTTATTCCCAGTGAGGAGCACAGTGATGGAGTTGGGTCTTTTCCAGGCAAACTTCAGCCCAGCCAAGTTGGAGACACAAAAGTTTTTTGTACATTTAAGCACCAGGGCTGTCCCAGAACTCCAGTGGGATTTCCTCTTCTGCTCCAGGTGCCTCACCAAGGCCCTCAGCCCTGTGGGGTGTGATCCTCCCCACACACTGCTCTGCTAAGGCACAGCCCTTGCCACAGGAGCCAGGTCTCCTCTCCTTTCCCAGAAGGTTTTCCTGAGCCTCTTTTGGAAGCTGGTATTACTGAGCACCTGGACACCAAACCCTGACCTTCACTGGACCATTCAGAGCCTGTTGGACCTGCACAGCTGAGGGTGAGGTGATGCCACTGGGGCAAGAAGGAGGAGGCAGCAGCAAACTTGAAACACTCACTGCAGGAAAAATCCCAAAGGAATTGTGCTTGGCTGGGCCTGTTCTCCAACAAGCACCCCTGAGCAAAGCTCCAGCCCCACAACAGCTGTGCATGGAGCTGGTTCTGGCTGTTCTGTGTCCAAACCACCAGCTCCTGTCACCTTCACCTGTTCCTTCTGTTGGCCAAAAATCTCCTGCCCCAAGTCTGGAGAGCCCCACGAAGGATTTGCCACATTTCCTATCAGAGCAGCTGTTCCTCAGCAGGTTCTGAAATAAATGACCAGGGATGACTTTGCAAATGAGCATCCAGAGGGGCTCCAGGCAGCTGCTGCTGCAGGAGGAAAACAGGGCTTCACTTCCCTGCACACAGCTCCTAAAATGGTTTCTGTTCTTCCACAGGGATCTGCCACAAGCAGGGCTGAAGTGGGACCTTCAGGGTGTCCTGGCTCCAGCTGCCCCAGGCTGAGGGAAGCTCTGGGATGGAGTGGGACACACTCTCCATGATCCAAACAGGGACTAAACCAGCTCAATTCACACATTTCTATTTCAAAAGTGCAGTTTAAGGAAGGGGGGAACGACAGACCGGAGAGCCCCGTGTCAGTGACAGGGAGAGTGGGAGTTTCCTCCCCGTGGGATGTGCAGCTCCCAGGTGATGGCTCCATTCTCATCAGGATAATTTGCCTCATCCTTAGTGGGAAGGCAAGTGTCACCTTTCCCAGGTCCAGGCCTCTTGGGGTGGGAAAGAAGATATGGCAGTTCAAGCACCACGCCTGCACCTGGAGGAGCCAGATTTGGGCCCGGAATTTTTACTCTTTGACCTTTCTAGGCACCAGCTTCCAGCTGTTACAATGGAATTTATTTCTCTGTTAAGGCCCCTGAAAGTGAAATCTCTCTTTCCTCTGTCCCTTGCTGCTGTGCAGTGCTCAGGGAAGTTCCAGGGCTACCTCAGGAAGTTCTCTTCAGCCATTCTTGTGGTGCCTAAATTCCCTTCCCCGAGGTACAGTCAGGAGCAGAGACTTTATCAGGACAGTGTCAGCTTTTCAGCAGAATTCTGCAACTGACAGAGAGCCACAACAGCTTCAGAGGCCCTGATTCTTTGTGCCATTCTGTGTGTCAGCTCTGATGAACCCATGGTCAGATTGAAGGAGGGGAAATTTAGATGGGATACTGGGAAGAAATTCCTCCCTGTGAGGGTGGTGAGGCCCTGGCACAGGGTGCCCAGAGAAGCTGTGGCTGCCCTTGGAAGTATCCAAGGCCAGGTTGGAAGGGACTTGGAACAACCTGGGATAGTGGAAGATGTCCCTGCCCAGGGCAGGGAGTGGAATGAGATGATCTTTAAGTTCCCTTCCAATCCAAACCATTCCATGATTCCATGATCCTCATTGTGAGCTGGCTGGAGTCATGAGGGTGCTGGAACTGGACTCCAGAGGCTTCCACCAGGAAGGAAATGTGCCTGATGTGGAAGCTGTCCCTTGGTTTGGCTGTCTGGCAGCACAGCAGTTCCTGAGGCTGGGAGGAAAGCTCTGAATTATCTCTCCTCAGGGATGCATAAAGTCCTGTGGAATGTCCTGCATGGAATGTCTGCTCCTTTCCTTCACAATCACCGTTTCATGGGGGATTTGTCCCAGGGGGTGTCTGGACATGGCTGCACTCACTTGATGCCTGCTCTGGTTCTGGCTCTCTGGGGACATTCCACCTGGTGTATATTCTGAAGTCCTCCTGGGATCTGCACAAAAGCCAGGGAATTGAATTCATTTTCTGCTGGGTTGTCACATTCCCTGCTTTCCATCTGCTGTCTTTCCCAGGGAATCCCCAAGCCCTCTCTGAGGGTTGTGCTGAGCTGCAGCAGGAGCCCAGGGCACGGGAGCTGCTCTGAGCCGAGGTGATGCAGACCCAGAGCAACCTGGATTTGCATTCCTGGCTGGGCCAGCTGTTAAACAAAGAAATGTTATTTCTGAGAGCTTGAGCAATAAAAAACATGGAAATGAAACAGCGAGGTAATTCCTAAGGGAACCATGTCACAGGGAGAAAATCCTGGAGCATTACTTTTTGCACATTCCAAATCCATCCCTCTCTCTCCGCTCCCCTTCCTTCCTTTTTATTTTTTTTGGCAAGAAAACAGCTCATCAAGTGAAATCGAAGTCTAAAAATCTCTCTAAAAATCCTTTATGCTGAGGAAAAGAGTATTTCAATGAAAAACAAGTCTGCCAGAATTACATTCAATACTCCTGACAAAGTTAAAGGAGATATCACATAAGGGAAACAGTGTCCTTTGATGGAACATGGTTGGGAGAGCTGGGAAGGGTGGGAATCCTCATGGGGAGAGGGAGGCAGAGGAGAACTGGGAACATCCTGGTCTGTCAGGAGAAAAGAGAAAGATTAAAGGTTCTCCAAAGCCTCCCTGTGTGTGGAATACTGAGGGTGGCTGAGGGCTGTGGCTCACCCGTGGAAGGAGGGGACAGGGATGAGTTTCCCATCCCACCCATGAACTATGGAGCTGTGAAACAGGACACAGGCACACCTCTCCAGGTCCACAGGGAACCAAGCCACCAACCCACTCCCCACACCAGTCTCTGGCTCCTGAAGCTTTGGTTTGGACTAAGGAAAAATCTCCATGATGCTGCACCCTGAGTGTCTGAGGCCACTTCCCACATTCCTGCTCAGAGCAGGGAGCAAAGGGAAGCAGACAGAGCCTGGCAAAGGTTCTGAACCTGCCTGGAGGAACCCACAGGAGCTCTCCTGGTCACCCTCAGCATCTCTGGATACTCCCTGAATCAACAAGGATCAGTTCAGGCTCACAGGCAAAATTCATCTCAGGTTTAAATGAAGGGTTTGTTGTTCTGGAGAAGCAGGGGAATTGTCAGCACCACAGACACCTTCATTAAAATCCAAACCCTGAATCGTTCAACTCAAAACAGTGAAAGCCACAGCACAGGGGGAAGGGATTTCTTCTCCCTCCTGCCCAGCCAAGCCCTTACACCTCTTGGCCCATGGAGCCACCATGGCAGACCCCTGGAGCTCCCTGTTTTTGAGCAGGATAACACATGGCTGTGACCCTGGCACAGCTGTCCGAGGGAATACAGAGAAAAACACAACTAAAAAGCATGGGGAGTGTTTTCCCAGCCTGCATAGCTTCATCTCCCAGTTTCCCTCAGAAGAAATGACTTCTGGTACAGTTTTTCACACTTTAGAAAGTCAAGCTTTGTGAGAGCTGTGAGTTTTTAGTGGGAACGAATGGAACATAGTTCTGACCATCAGCATGTGAGCTCCCACCCATGGAGCATTTTCCAGGTGTTTTTTTGGCCACGTGAAAGTCCTCTCCAAGAGTGGAATAGTTGAACAACAGTTTGACAAAAAACCAACATCTCACTAACAACCACNAAATGTCCTTCCTGTCATGCAGGTCCCAAAACCGACCCCAGGATTTCAGGTGTAGCTTCAAAATAAGTCCAGTCTTGCCAATTACATAAGTTTCTGTATTCAGTAACTTTCTGAAACAATCAATATTAAA
>VXBB01004900.1:28289-39741 GCA_013399915.1 Illadopsis cleaveri | reverse complement strand
CCGATCTATCAGCATGTGAGCTCCCACCCATGGAGCATTTTCCAGGTGTTTTTTTGGCCACGTGAAAGTCCTCTCCAAGAGTGGAATAGTTGAACAACAGTTTGACAAAAAGCCAACATCTCACTAACAACCACCACACAGAATCAGAGGATCATGGAATTGTTTATGTTGGAAAAGCCCCCTAAACTCATCGAGCCCGACCATTTCCTCAGCCAAGGCCAGGGACACCACTGACCCTTGTCCCCAGGGGCCANTTTTTTTTTTTTGGCTGAAGGGGGACTGCAGATTTTTTTTTGAGTTTCATCATCATTATTTCCAATTTCACTTTTCTCCTAGGGCCATATGCTTGGTTTGAGGCTGTGGGAATGTCTTCAGCAGTGCCAATGAAATATTTAGGACTGTCTAAGTGGATTCAGCATAAATTTTCCCTAAAATATGCCCCCAAACAGAAGAACAGATGGGTTTTGGTGCCGTCTGGGGCAGATCCTTGTCTCCATCAGCCTTTACTTCCTTAGGACATGCCCAAAACACAGCAGCAGCTTCTCCTCACAGGGGTTTTTACTTCTGATTCCAAGTCTGGAGACCCTGAGCTCCCTTTCCAAGTGAGTTTCTCCCCAGCAGCCCGAGGACATGATGTTTTCCCAAAGTACCCATGGAAAACATGGACTGTTTCCATGAGCACTGCAGCACCCAGAGGAGTCTGCCTTCTTACCTAGCAAAATATCCAGGCAGGGATGAACTGGGATGTTCTCAGCAGCCACTGGCAGAACATCTCTACCTGATCATTGATACTCCACAGCTCTCCCAGAAAGGGAATTATCTTTGAGTTATGGAGCCTGTGGCCACTTCCTCTGGAAAGTTCCCTGCCCATGGCAGGGGTTGGGAGCTGGATGATCTCCAGGGTCCATCCCAACCCCCACCATTCTGTGATTCCAGTGGGGCATAGCCAGAAGACACAGAAATTACTCACTGAGTGAGGAGCCCAAAGGCTGCCACATGGACATGGACTGGCAAAGCAATGGTGAGACCACATTTCTTCAGGAATGTGATGCAAAAAGCCCTCACTGAGCTAAGCCTGTGGATTACAGCCCCTGCTGGGGCTCCCTAAATCCCTGTCACAAGGTGTCCTGGTCACCCATGTAAACGTCCCATTCAGTGTTTGCAGCCTGCCAAGTTTTCAGCCTCAGCAAAATCTCCTGGCAGTGATTTCCAGCAGCTAATTGTGTGGGGGGAAAAAAAAAAAAAAAAAAAGGAACCCTTCCTTCTCATCAATTTTCTGTGCACTTCCCTTGTTCTCAGCTGACAGGAACAGAAGTTCCCAATCTGCTCTCTTTATTTCACAGGATATTTTGCATCCCAGCCTGGCCACGTATGGCATCACCATCCTGGGGAGCCTGTTCCACGCTGGCAGGGGAAAGGCTGCAGCAGGCTGGGAGCTGAAAATGATCTGGGAATATCAAATAAATGTGGAAGCAAAGCAAATAACACCGGGCAGAGCTGCTGATGGGCCTTTCCCCCTCCGAATTCCTGTAACGCCTCTGTTCCTCAGGGAAAGCTGAGCTGCTTTACAGGGAATCTGCTGGAAAACCAAAGACCACGTAGCTGTGAAGGAAGATGGGCCTCGTGTGTGCCTCATCGTCCTCTCTGCCTGCAGGTGACCTCTGCAGTGGGGACTCCTCCTTAGGCTGCTTCTCTCCCCTCCACCCCTCTGGGTGGATCTGCCAAGTGTGTTTTACACATGCACCGGTGCAATTCCTGCCTCCATTTGTATTCCATCTGTCTCCAACAAATTCTGAAAGCCTTGCCTGGGCTGCCTCATTTGTATGCACTTAATCTGGCTTTATCCTGTTTTATGGAGCATCTTCTTCAAATTGATTCAGGCAAAAGCATAGCAGGGGCTTTGCATAGATTTCGCATGCATGACATTTCTGCACAGTTGGGCCCATTATGCACCATCCTGAGCACATTCTGCCCGTAAAAACTCCAAATTAAACCAGGGGAAAATGCAGCAAAATAAAGAGAGCCACGGGAGGAGCGGGGCGAGCAGAGCTGACCACTCCCTGCTTCTCCAGTGCAGTTATGGGAAACAACTCCCAGTGTTCCTTCCCTGAGTATTGAGGGGCATCAGCTTTATGCCCTCCTCTGTCCAGGGATGTGGTTTGCTCTGCTGTGCCTTGTGGAGCTGGGTCACACCCTACCCGAATCCCAGATTCTCCTCATCCCCTCTGTGACTCCTGCAAGGGGCACGTTGGAGCTGGGCACAACATCCAGGCAATTGGAGTGGGATGGCAGCATGGTTGGAACAGTCACACCTCATCCCGTGGCATTGGGAGCACAAATCCTCCCCATGGTAATAAACCACAATTTATGGTAATAAACCATATCACCAGAGGAAAAATAACACTGTAAGGGTTGGAGCAGGGAGGGACAGGACAAGGAAAATGGATTCAAAATGACAGAGAGCAGGTTTGGATGGATACTGGGAAGGAATTCTTCCCTGTGAGGGAGGTGAGGCCCTGGCACAGGGTGCCCAGAGAAGCTGTGGCTGCCCCTGGATCCCTGGAAGTGTCCAAGGCCAGGCTGGACAGCGCTTGGAGCCACCTGGGATAATGGAAGGAGTCCTGTCCCTTGAGATGAGATGAGCTTTAAGGTCCTTTCCAACCCAAACCATTCTGGAATTCCATGATTCCATGAATTTAGCCTCTGTCATTGCAATCCAGTCCACCAGACTTGTGGAATTCCTGTTTCCCTCCTTCCCAGCACACACATGTGCTTTCCCTAGCCCTGAACTCCGAGCAGCCCCAGGAGTGCCCAGATGGATGCCGTGGGCTCAGCCTCAGCATGGCCAGGCCACAGCCAAGGGTGTAACTCTCTGCTTCATTAGGGAGAATTAATCCTTCTTTAAGGGCCTGCTAATGATTTGACAATATTATTGTTATGTTAAGGTTGGGGGAATTAGAGAAAGAGCACTTGTGTGAATATGTCAACACATTAAAAACGCAGCTCCATTTAGGCAGACACTCAGGTTAATGTGTTACATATTAAAAAGTCCAATTTCCTTTGCTGGCTGCAAATAACAACGGAGATTATTGACACTGAATGATTTGCAATGTTCTCGCTTGCTTTTCGCCTCTTGTGTTTGTGTGCTCGGCGTGATTTATAATGATTGGAGCTCTGGCTCTATAAATTTTCCCTGTTAAGAAAACGTGGAGCTGGGTTTATAGGATACAAGAAGAAAAGGGGGAACAAAGCGCACTGCCATGCACGGATATGGGAATGAGAACGGGATTGTTCTTATCAAAACACCAATAAACCCTTTCTCCTAATTAAATCAGCATCTTGCTCCCTTTAGTAGGAGCCCAGTGGATCTCCCCACAGGAGTTTCTGCACCTCTGGCTCTGCCTGTCCCTAAGGAAGGTCCCAGAGACCCCAGTGGGACACATCCCAGTGTGATGGATGGAACACGTGCTGGGGTCCTCAATAACCAGCCCTGCTGGGACACACAGCACCATCAGAAACCCCATAAATCCCCATCCCTCTGCTCAGGAGGAGCAAAAATCCCTGTCATTATTTGCCTTCCTTCTGCCAGGCCACAGAAGGCAAATCCAACATTTTCACCAGGTGCAAATGGGAGAAAGGGAAAACCAGAGGCTCTGGGGACCAAGCTGGGCACAGGTGGAAGGTTTGCAAACAGCTGATGACAGGGCAAGGTTTGTGTCAGTCAGGAG
Organism: Illadopsis cleaveri; assembly: GCA_013399915.1. Lineage (NCBI taxonomy): Eukaryota > Metazoa > Chordata > Aves > Passeriformes > Timaliidae > Illadopsis > Illadopsis cleaveri. The sequence goes on along the minus strand of VXBB01004900.1, from coordinate 36,013 downwards.
CATGCAAAAATCCTAAAACTGCTCTCCCAAATCCCCAGCCAGAGGAAAGCCTGCCCCAGTTTTGCCCAAAAAAGCACTGCTGTGTGTAAGTTGGGACTGGTGGCCTGCCCTGGTATCCCAATGTTGTGGCTTTGTCACTTGCTTAAGGCTAAAGTGGGCTGTCACAGGACACTTCTCAGAGCCACCCCGAGACATGAGCCTGTAAATGTGTCAATAAGAGGTGGCAAATCCCAAAAAACACAAGTCTGAGAGGTATTTCTGCAGAATATGGAGGGCAGGAGGGACGGCTCCTCTTGCTGCTATTGCAGCTTCCTGTGATAACATCACCCACTCAGGTGCACATTTCGGGTCTGAAAAAACAGATATTCAGATTTAAAGCTACTGCTCTTGCTGCTTGTGTCAGGTAGATGTGGCATTTTAATGGCTCAGCTTAGGGAATCCACTTGTTCCTGAGAGCAAAGCTGGGGAGCACTTTGGGTTCTGCCCTCATTAAATCAGTGTTGGGTAATTATCGAATCTCTCCAAGGACTCACAGATATTGGAGCCTGGAGAGGCACTGTGGGCATTTCTGACTTCCAAGCTGGGCAGCAGAGGGTGATGACCTTCCCTGTGACACTGCTGCATTTCACCCCATGTCCTTGCAGGATAGTCCTCCAGGAGATGTGGAGCAACTCTTGAATTTAGACAGCGTTCAAACTGTGTGGATGAGAAAAAGGAGATATTTACGTGCCTGGCTGAGCTGTGACTCAAAGCCCCAAGAGCTGGGTGCACACTCCTGAGATTAACTGAATGCACAGTTCAAAATTGACTTTATAGGCTCCTCATCAATAAATCCTCAAAGGCTCTGGTATCAGAATCCAAAGCAGCTCTGGAAATCATTAGATCTGCAGTCAGTAATTGATAACACGCATTTCAAACGTGGAAATGAATTAGCCTTTGGCGTAGGGGGGTTCAGACTGTATCCAATTTCATTAGGAAAGAAATTCAAATGATCAACCAGTGGCCTTTATTGTTCTGCTCTGGGAAGGGAACTCTTTGTTATCTCTTCACCTTTTTTTTTTCCTTGGCTACAAAGTTTCCAGAGCTCAAAAGAAACCTCGTGGTTTAGGAAGATGCCGACATCTGATTTCCCACCTCTCCAGAGCTCAGGATTTGGGATGAGTTTTGCTCTTGGGCACACGCAGGGTGCTTTGTACCCATCATTAGCAGCTCAGTTTCTCCTGGCAGTGCCACAAAATGCCAAAAATTCTTTCCCAAGTAACTGCAAGAGCCTTGATCAGTGAGGTGTGAGTGAGAGTCCCTCTGCCAGCCACACACACATCTTCTCTCACCAAATAAATGCTCACAGTCCATCTCCCTGCTCAGAAGCTTCCAGACACTGCTTTCACTGACCTCAAAACACACAGAAAAAGCAAATTTTCGACCTCCTGTTGGACCAGGGAGTGTGGCAGGAACAGCTCCTCCACTCCAAGATGAGCTGCAGGATCCAGACTGGTTCTTCTCCCCCTCCATCCCACTCCCAGCAGGAGTCTGGCCATGCTTGAGCACATTTTAGTGAGCAGGGAATGTGGAACAGTTGGTGGTGGTGCTGCTCAGGCCAGTGGAAATATTTGATCTTGGCTTTCCACAGTGAAATAAAAGGAAAAGACGCCTCCTCCCAGCATTGTTTTGGTTTATTTTAGCTGCACAACCAGGCTGATTTGAAGGCAGAAAAACCAAGTTGCCAATCTCAGTATGTCACGAGGCAAAGTTTGCACAGTTTGGGCTCAGTTTTCCTCTTCAGAAAGAAAAGGTCAGGAAAACTACAAAACAGAAGACTCTCCTGTACAAAGAATAAGGTAATAATTTTGGACCAATGTTTAGAGGAATCATTCACTGTTTCTGCTGCAGTTCCGCCCACCAGCATGGAGATATTTCTGCCTGCAAGACACACCAACCCTTCCAATGTGTCCCTTTCCCAGAACGTGCTGCACCTCCCGCCCCGTTCTCTCTGGACCCATGGAACCAAACCTTCTCTGCCTTGCCTACACTAAAATTACATCCCCATAGTGTGGCACGTTTTCCCTGGAACGCTCTCCTCTGTGGAATAACCACCCCCAATTCCCTCAGCTTGGCCTTCCTTGGGGTATTTTTTACCTCTCTGCCCACTCCTGTTTCCCCTCCTTGGTTCCCTTCATCTGGGAAAGAGTGCCTCGGCACCCCTGCCCAGCCCAATTATCCTACAGGTTTGGCCTCCCTGTTTTACATCCCTGGAAGGATCCAAACCCTCTTCACAGCCATGGAAAGTTGGTGATTAAGGGCTGTGCCTGATGGATGATATCCCAGAGACCTTTCCAGTTGCTGCTGGCAGACAGGATCTCATCCCTGCGGTCCCTCTGTAACACTTTGCCCTTATCCCTGCTAAATTCTGTTCTATTTTTGTTTTCAGAGCTTTTTATTACATTATCAGCATCCTCCTGTGTTCAGACCCCATCCTCCTGTTCCTCTACAATCCCACAGCAGAACAAACCACACAGTTTGGGAAGTCTCCACCCCATCCCCCAGAAGTGTTCTGCAGGACCAGACCTGAGACCAGCTCCTGCAAAACCTCATTTGTAAGTGTCTTGAGATGTTTTTTGGAGGTAAGAGAATGATTCCTCTTCTCCTTGGATATCTGACTGGCAGACAGACCTGATGGGACACGTCAATCTCCCATCTGCTCTCCTCAGTGTGGTCACACAGATTTTAGGGCTGCTGGAGGGAGAGACAGGCCCCCAGCTTGGTGACTTATGGGATCCTGGTGTAGGTGACCTCCAAAAGTGTGAAAAACTGAGCACTGGGAGGACTTTTAATTTGTCCCAAGCCGGTGGCAGTCTGGAGGAAGAGACAGATGCTGTCCTGGCAGCTCCAAGCAATCCATTTCCTTCCTCATCCCTCTTTAATCAGATAAAAAACTGTACAGACTCCACAAGCATAAATCTGAAATTCGTCAAATCTATAGGAGCAAAAAAAGCAAAAAAGCAAAAGAAAAATCCCACAGCTCCTCTTTTGTTTGCTCTGGGCAGCGTCCCAAACTCACCCCAAAGTGCAGGAGTGATCTGAGCTGGGCCATTAGAGGAATTGAATCCAGACCTCTCCAAAATATCACCGAAAATCACAGAGAAGCCCAGATGGTCCAAGAGAACTCAAGTCAGGCACTCCAAAGTGAGGAAGTCTGAAATTTAAGGTGCTGGCAAATGCTCTTGGAAGCGGGATGGCAGGAGCAGGTCTGGGTGCTTTCCCAGCACCGTGTTCTCCCATGGAAATGAGGTTCTAATGGATTTCTTTAACCTGTCTGAGGCACGAGGGTGTTTTTTTCCCCTTGCCTTGCTCTGAGCTCCAGAGGGAGACGCCTCCCCACTGGATCATGCCAGGACCCTGCTGTGCTGCTGCTCAGCAAAGCAAACTCCTCCTGGCCATGCTTCAGGAGGGTGGGAAGTTGTTAGAAATTCTACTTGAAGAAGGTCCAGAACCATCAAAAGTCCTCAGTGGTTGCTGTGGACCCCTGGGGTCATCCCGGTGTGCCAAAATCAATAGTGCCCTTCCTTATTGATCCTGAAATTTGAGATTAAAGCCATTTTCTGCTGCCAGCTGCCGGCTGGAAAAGTGAAGGAGGAATGAGAAGTCCTCACCAGAAGAAACAAAAGCAAAGCAAGAAGAAAAAGGATTGAGTTGTGTTCCTTTGTAGGGACTAATCAGCTTTAAAGAAGATGGGGTTTAGGTCTCAGCACGCTGAGCACAGCCAGGGCTAGTTCATTATCACCCAGCCAATGAGTTTGCAACGAAGGATTAACAACATCTTAAACAGATGCTTCCAATGAACTTCCCAAAATATATGGGGTGGATTTTGGTTTTTTTTTCCTGTACCAGGGATTAGAAGGCTGGAGAGTAATTAGTTCTGAAATATTTTGGCTGGATTACTGCATGCTGCTGTCGTAAGGGATGTAACTCTGTCTCACCAGTCCGCCTAATTCGTTCCATTTTGTGTCTCAAATTCATTTGTATTGTCTGTGGATTTGCTGAAGGTATAAATAGAACCAAATCCCAGTTTTCACTTGGAATTTGTCAGTGCATTTTTTTTTCCTTGAGAACCATCTCAAAAAGCAAATTTTTAGCCTTTTATTTTCTTGCTGTAACATTGCAGAGCCAGAGTTATGCCTCAGATTTTCTCAGATGCCCCCTGGTCTTGCATTTGCAGTTTTGAGGTGTTTGATCTTGGACAAATCAGGAGAGCCACGGTGATTTTGTTGATGAAACCCTCAGGAAAGGAGACAATTTGAGACACAATGAGTGATTTGGCACGAGGGTATCCTTGGAGCCACTTTCTGGAATGGCTGAGCATCCAAACAGGATGATCAGGAAGCCCAGCATGAGGTGGCAGCACTCAACACCCTTCAGGAACAGCCACTACCTCCACAATTTGGGCATTCTTGCCCCAAGCCAAGCTTGGAGGCCATTCCTGAGATATACAATATTCCTGATGGGTCTTTCTTTCTTTGGGGTGTGCAGTTCAGTGTAGGGCTGACCTGTGTGAGAGGCCATTCACCCCAGGAAGCTGTGGATCAGCACATGGAAATCTCCTCTATTGATGGGAATTGCCTGGGAATGCAGCCCCTTGTCCAGGGTGGACTTGCAGGAATTAGCCAGGAAGCTTTGCAAAGCTGCAAGGCTCCAAAAACCACTTTTCTGCTCCCAGGCAAATTAAATACCTGGGAAAACCCAGCCCTAAGTAATAAAATCAGTGACTCCAAATGAGTTATTGGCTCTTTCCTGTTGGATACTGGGTGTCAGCCAGGCCTGGAAGTGGGCAGGGCTCGGGAAGGTGGTAAATCCCATTAACAGTCACAGACATGTTGTCCTGATGGAGAGGGGTGGGAATTCTCCTGTTGATTTTTCCAGCAACATTCTCACCTTGCCTGGATCAAGGCGTCCATATGGAGTGCACACCGCAGTGCCATTGCTTCCCATTGCCCATTGAAATTCCAGTTTCTCCTCCAGTCTAGAAAAGCAAAGATTCCCTGGGCTGGCTGAAACCCAGACCTCTTTGGGAATGAGAGAACCCCAAATTTACCCTCCAGGAGCAGGATAAGAGGACTGACATCACACTGTCATTTCCATCTGATCCACAATTCCTCTCCAAATTGAATATGTTTAGTCCTCAGAGTGTTTTTTTTTTCCAAGGACAAAATCTTCCTTTGCCAGATGCCAATAAAATGAACTCTCACCACTCCTGATTCTCCCTGATCCCCCCAGTCCCTGCATTTCACTTCACTCCAGCATCAGTTGTTGCTCTTGCTTCCAGAGAGAGTGTGAAATATTTACTACAATCCCCCCTTTATTTTCCAGGTCACCCTATCTCTGGGACTTGGCAACCTCCAGGGCAGATGAAAGCAAAGGATCTTTATCATGGAGCCCAGAAGAATTTACAGTCCAAATAAACCAATTTGGAGGAGCAGGAGACGGGGCTTTGGAGGTCTGAGCTGTAACTCGTCTGCATTCCGCTGCCTCAGAACAAAATGGGATATTTATGGGAAGGAAAAGTGTGTCCATTTAGGCTGACATTTGGAGGCAACCTTCTTGTTTCTACATATTCATGAAGCAAGGAGAGTGTGTCAGCGGCTCAGCAGCCAGGAGAACACTCCCTCCCAGCATTTTCCACATCATTCTGCTTTGTCTTGATTCCATTTTGTCCGGGTTTGCGTGGCTTTGAGCAGCTCCTCTCCATTACACGGGTTTGAGGTGCAGGGATGTGTGACAGTGCTGATCTCTGGAGTGGGGAGCCAGCCCGGGCTGTGCATCCTGGTGTTCTGCCTGGCAGGGAGCCCAGGGCCATGGGCTGTGCCCTCCACATCTGGCACCAAGCCCCACCATGCCCTCCACATCTGGCACCAAACATTGCCAAGGGCTGTGCCCTCCTCATCTGGCACTGCACACCCTGCCACGCTCTCCATGTCTGGCACCAAACAGTGCCGCAGTGCCCTTCACCTCTGGCACCAAGGCACCATGCCTCCATGTCTGGCACCAAGCCCCACCATGCTCTGTGCCCTGCACATCTGGGCACCAAGCACTGCCACACGTTGTGCCCTTCCACATCTGGCACGGAGCCCCTCCCTCGGTGTCACACCACGGGCACAACCTGCTCAGGTCTTGTCTGAACACACACATCAAACCTGTTTGTGCCCTCCCCTCTCTCCCAGGCCTGGCTGACAAATCAGAGGGATTTACAGGTGATAAACACACTGGGAAATTTGGGACTAAAGGAAACGGGAAGAGAAGGGAGGTGGAAGGCAGGAGCCCCTTCCTATCCAAGGATCTCCATCATTCCCCCACATCACTCAGGATAGCACAGCCTGTGCTCCACTGAACACTCTGGGCTCAGGGTGCTGTCTCCCCTCCACCCTGTTGGAATTATTCTGTGCTCCATGATATCTCTGCAGTGGCACTGACACTGTTTTACACTACAACAGACACAGACTCTGAGATTCAGAAGGCTGAAAATGACTCCTTTATTTTTGGGATGTGTTTCCCTTTTATACTATTTTACCCAGACCAATTTGATTGGTGAAACAAAGGCAAACTTCTTCAATCACATTGGTCAGACCAGAGGGACGTCAAGAAGAAGTCTTTCCTAGGAGAAGGAATGAATAACATAGGTGTAGTTACAAAAATATTTTTCCTGCTTACAGAAAATTCCTTTACAGAAAAGAATTTCAGAAAACCAAAACACCTCAGGCATGGAACCAGGGCTACAGTGGCACAGTGCCTGAGATGAAGGAGCAGCATGACCTGATGCAGGAGCACTTCTCTCTTTCTCCCCTTGTCCCTCTCCCGGCAGCCCCTGCCACTGGAATCCCTTCCCCAGGCTCCAAGAGCTCCTCTGCCAGGGAATAACTGATTCAGGTCCTTTTCTGGGGAATGTGGAGCCAGGTTATTTCTCTGCCATGTGCTTTGTTTTTAACACTGTGGAATATCAGATGCCATTTTACCACTGGAATTCAGCTCTGGGAGCTCCTTCCTGGCTGGATGGGGCTCTTTGTTATCAGAGCTGTTGGAGCCAAGGACTTCAGGGTCACAAAACAGGATGTGGAGCCACCTGAGCCTCATGGCAGAGCAGCTCCCCTTCCTCCTAGGGCATCCCAAGGGTTAAAGATGGGGTTTATGACATCTCAGGAAGGTGTCTCTACATGGGAGCAAAACGGAAGAAGACTCAGGTCTGCTTTGCAGCTGCATCCTTGGAGAAATGCTTCTTCCAGAGGTGACAGGACATACCCTGTGCACAGTCCTTGGTGTCTTCAGGGTCATTCTTGCCTTCCCCTCTCAGGTTTAGGGTTTCTCTCACCCGAGAGTCAGGTGGTGGTTTGTGGTGATGGTTCGAGTGAGTCTTTTTTGCCCTCTGAAGGCTTTGGGTCTGGCGCGAGAATGGAACGGAGTCTCAAGGTCTTGTTGTTTCTTGGTTTCTCGCGTTGTTTATTAATTCTTGTCTTACAAATTTCTCTGTGCCCGGCCAAGGTCTTCACAGCAGCTCGGTGTAGTGGTTTAGGGCAAATCTGGGAGGAAACCTCCTAAGGGGCACTTCCTCCCCTCCCCCCAACCAGCTCGAAAAAAACCCTCCTCAGAGAGAAGTGGAAAGAACTCTGTTTATTAAACAGGCAAAAACACTGCCCACCACAATAAATTGGACAATACCCGATGACCAGAACTTCGTG
>VXBB01004900.1:8842-28072 GCA_013399915.1 Illadopsis cleaveri | reverse complement strand
AAATCAAAGCCTGTGTCTTTCTGGGCTCTGTGCCAGGCAGCTCCCCTGGACAGACCCCAGACCCTTTTTCTCGGGTCCCAGACCCCTCTACCAAGGTCTGTGACCATCCAGGGCAACCAGAGGAATGCCCTGGACTCCGACATTCCCCCATTCCTGTACCCTGGGGGACACCTCCATGCTAGGACAAAGGGATGATGGTTTTAAATTAAAAGGGGATCAGTTTAGATCAGACATAAGAAGGAAGTTATTTACATGAAAATTGGAAGGCCCTGGCACAGTTTACCCAGAGAAGCTGTGGCTGCCCCTGAATCCCTGGAAGTGTCCAAGGCCAGGTTGGACAGGGCTTGGAGCAGCCTGGGATAGTGGAAGGTGTCCCAGCCCATGGCAGGGGGTGGAAGGAGAGGGTGTTTCAGGTCTCTTCTGACTTAAACCATTCCATGGTTCTGTGATGCCCAGCAAATACTGACACCCCATCCCTCCTTCAGAGCCCCTCTGGTGCCAGCAGAGATCCTTGGGGGTCACACATGGCCATTCTGCCCTGCTCTGAAAACTGCAGCTTTGTTCCTGCTGTTCCTTCCCCATCAGCCTGGCCTCTCACTGTGAGGCTCCAGGGTTTTTGGTGCAGGATCCAGCCAAGATCCTCGGGCATGTGCAGGAGAGCACATGAGCAGACTGTTCTTCTCCTCGTGTCTCAGGTTTGTGAAATGTGAGTGCCATTTGTGAAGGGTGGGGCCCCTTTCCTAGAATATCCCATTTATCCTGGTGTGTTCACCCTTTCCTTAATCCTGTTTTCCACCCCTGAACCCAGAGGTAGTCTGCATCTCCCTGGGTTTCCCTGACCTCATTTGGAAGCTTTTCTTTGCCCATCTCCCTAGTGCCCAGGCTGAATGAAGCATTTGCAGGAGCTCAGGGCTGGGGCATCTGGAGACCCATTGCTTGTGCACAAAAAAAAAAGGAATAATCTGTTCCTCTTTTCCCTTTTTGGTTTTCCTTGATTTCCCCTGCTCATCTCCACAGATTTCCTGCTTCTGCTGTGCTTGGAAATGGCTGTGGTGTCAGTTTTCCTGCCTGTCCCCTCTGTCCTGGGCAGGGTTTGTGCTCCTCTTCATCTTCCCTGGTGCAGAACAGCCTCTGCCTTTCACTTCTTCAATTTTTACCCCCTTGTTCTTCCCAGCATCCTATTCATGAGGAGATTCAAGCACCTAGAGTCTTCAAAAACCCACACAAACAGAGAATTTCTGCCTACCCATCACCATTACCCACAGGTTTTTATTCTATATTTTTCTCCAGCTCTGAGGCTGGTTTATATGTGCATATATTTGACCTCTGAGGGATTATTGCAGCCACAAGAGTAAATAATGCAGCGGTGAATTATAAAAGTGAATACCTGAAGATGAAACCTGCCCTATCCCACTCACTGCTTCCTAATGGGAATGCCAGTGATTTATGACCTCCTGATAAAGGCATGCTGATGGAGAAAAGATGCAGTTAGAGGCAGGCAGGAAAGGTGTCACGTAGTTTATGGGCTTTGAACTTTTATTTTGGGACTAGAAACACCGATCTAAAAGGCTATTTATCAGAGCCAGGGGGAACATGAAGATATTTGCTGATATTTTTAACATATTACTTTCAAATATTGCTGGAAAAGTTGGGTTTTTCCAGCAAGACATTTCTGACCAGGTTGTAAATATGTTTTCTCCCCAAATATTGATATTTGTTCCCATTTATTTTGCCCCTGACAGAGAAGATTGCTGCAAAATGCAATTTTTTTGTTCGTAACGTATAGGGCGATGTATTGATACATGAAGATGTTGGAGCCTTTAGGCCTACAAGTGATAAATGGAGAGTGTCTAGGGTGAGATAATTACAAAAGAGTTGCAATTATTGTTGAAAATCCAGGCTAATTTGCATGCAAGGCTGCCAGGTTCTGTTTCAAGAAGGTGCACGAGCTGGATTGACAAATTTGTTAAATCTGCTGGAGAAGCACAGTTTAAAATAATAACAATAATTAGCAATAATATAATTGATCTCTTTTGCTCTGTGCATGACAGGAATTCACTTCCAATTGAACCAGCAAATTAAGGCAACATTTAGCATACTAAACAATATTGCTGCTGAAAACCTCTATTTATATCTGCCAATAATTGTTATCTAACTGGGAGGGATGCGGCCCCTCCGCAGTCACCTTGTGGTGCTGCAGACGTGGGAATCGCTGGAGAACTGCTGGAATTTCCTGATAAAAGGGACCATATCTGAAGCATCAAGCCAGGGCAATAATCCACTGCTCCTTTTGCTATCAGTGAGCTGGGGGTTTTTTTTGTGTTAAATAAAATTTAGTTTGGTGGCCCAGCCTGTGTTCTCATGGACATCTTGTGGTTTGAAATTGAGTACATTAAATCTGCAAGCATGGGAAGAGGATGGGTTGAAAAACCCACCACAAGAGTCAGTTTGTGGTGCCCCTCAAAAAACATGCCATCAAAAAACTGAGTTTTTGTGTCCAGGAGATTCAGTGGAATTCAGTTTGATGTCCAGGTGGATATCTTCTGGTTTGAAACCAAATAAATTAAACCTGCAAGCATGGGGAGAGGATGGGTGGGAAAAACCCCACCTCAACAGTCACTTTGGGGAGAAAAACAACCTTTGGAAATGAAAGTAGTGGAAGCTGTAGCATGATCCTGGGAAAACAAAAGGGGCAAAATCCTTTTTTAATCCTTTTGGAGTGTTCTGGATGGAATGAGGAGGGTTTTCCATCTGGCTGCCTGAGGATGTATCTCTGCCTTTGCTGTCATTCAGAGCTGAGTTATAAAAGCCCTGAGAAATCAAAGCTGGCTCTTGGACATTGTCAGGTCCCAGCCAGAATAGACAAAGCTCAATGGAAAGCTCAGCAAAGCCTCACCCAGGGCCATCCTATGAGAGTGCTTCCAGCCCAGGCTGCAGTTTGCTGCCCAGTCCTGGCTGTCCCAGCCTCTGGAAGCTGCTGCAGGGGGCAGAGGGGGGGGGGTTGGCACAAGGGCTGTGCCAGCTGTGCCAAGGCCACGCCGTGCCCCCTGGTTCAGGGAGGACAGAGCCTTTCCCTCCTTCCTGCCTGAAGAAGAGGGTTTGAAGAGATTCCATTATCCTCCGTGGCCTGGAGGTCAGGGTGTCCAGCTGGAGCAAACCTGAGCTCTCAGCCACAGTGTCCTGAGGAGATGCTGCCCACAGGCCCCTCATGATCCCTTGGTGACCCTTCACAAACTGGGTCATTGATTGTCTTAACACCAATTTTATTTTGTGAATCAGCCCCTCCACAGCACTTGCCAGTTTTGTCCCTCGGCGCTCCTTCCCTTGGCTTCTCCTCCCCTCGTCCCCATGGTCAGGACAGGAGGTCAAGGTCTACAGCACAAACTCTGCCTGAGGGGTCCTTGGTGAAGTAGGAACTGATTGGACTTTTTAATCTTTTTTTTTCTAGTATCTGACCAGGAAAATGTACCATCCTGCTCAGTGTTCACTGAGGGCAGCTCCTCTCTGATGTCCTGGGCCATATATTCCCATGGGCTCCCTCTTTCCGGGTGGGGAATGTCTCCCTCCCACACCAGCCATTCCAGGGAAGTTGTCAGGAAGGCACAGTGCTCCAGGGGAGAGGAGCTGCTCTGCAGTCAGGGTGGTCACACTGAGCCTCGTGGGGACAGGAGCTGGATCCTGCTGTGCTCAAAGCCTTGAGGTGGAATTCACTGGACACATCATTTACATCCTTGGGTATGGAGCTGCTGGAGAGAGTCCAGAGGAGGCACCAGGGTGATCAGAGGGATGGAGCAGCTCTGCTGGGAGGAAAGGCTGGGAGAGCTGGGATTGTTCAGCCTGGAGAAGAGAAGCTCTGGGGTGACCTCACCGTGGCCTTCCAGTACCTAAAGGGGCCAACAAGAAACATGGAGAGAGAATATTTCCAAGGGTCTGGAGTGCCTGAACAAGGGGAATGGCTTCTGACTTCCAGAGGCAGGGTTAGACAGGATATTGGGAAGGAATTCTTCCCTGTGAGGGTTGCACAGATTGCCCAGAGAAACTGTGGCTGCCCCATTCCCCTGGAATTGTTCCAGGCCAGATGGGACAGGCTTGGAGCCCCCTGGGACAGTGGAAGGTGTCCCTGCCCATGGCAGGGGTGGGACTGGATGGTGTTTAAGGTGCCTCCAGGAGAGCTTCTCTCCCTTGGTACTCCTGGAGTCGACTCAATAAAGTTAATGGAGCTCAGAGAGGGAGTCATCCAACCAAAGGAGAGTTTTAATTCTTTTTCCCATTTTAGGAAATGATAAAAACTGTCATAGACTCTGCTTTCAGCAAGGGCTGTCTGAGTCCTGGTGGAAGATTTCTCTGGAGACCCCACTTCCAGCCCAAGGAATCCCAGCCCTATGGGAGTCCCAGCCCCCACAAGAGAATTGTTTCTCCCTCCTAGACCTGGTCCCTGATCTGTCTTGCCAAAGCTAATCCCACCATTTTGATTTAGCAGGAATATTGGGAAGGAATTCCTCACTGTGAGGGTGATGAGGCCTGGCACAGGGTGCCCAGAGAAGCTGTGGCTGCCCCTGGGTCCCTGGAAGTGTCCAAGGCCAGCTTGGACAGGGCTTGGAGCAACCTGGGCTTGTGGGAGGTGTCCCTGCCCATGGCAGGGGGTGGCACTGGGTGGTTTAAGGTCCCTCCCCACCCAAACCATTCCATGATTTCAAGCAACTCCTGCACTCTGATTTGAAGTCTGTCCATAGGGCTCCTTCTACAGACTTGGCTTGTGTGTGGATGAGACCTTCAAGGCTCTGGCTAATTCCTCCTTCCCAGCACTGCATCCCATTCCTGAAGGGAAATACCGGGTTAAAGAGTCAGGACAGTGCCCCAGACTGAGCCTGAGAGGTCCTGACAGATCTCCATGGCTCATATCAGAGCCCTGCTTCATTTAATAAGTGACCTGCTTTTCCAGGGACTGATAGCAGTGAACAAACTGCTTAATTTTGCTGATTAATTAACACAGGGAAGAGGTCTGACCTTGCTGTGGAGGTAATAATGTTCCTTACTGCACCACGAGGGGATGGTTTGGATCTGTGACCCCAGAGCAGCTGGATCATTACTGCCTGTTGAATACAACATTAAAATCCTCTTTCCTGCGGGAACGTGGGTGAGCCAAGCACTCAAAACAGGAATTCTCTGGTTTTATGCCATCAGGAGATGAGGAGATAACGACAGAGCAGGAAGGGCATGAAGTGCATGCCTGTCTCCAGGAGCATCAGCCAGCCACGTGCCAGGAATTTCGGAGAGGAGGCGTCTGCTCTGTCAAAAGGAGGAGTTGAAAGGAAAGCAGAGGAAACTTTGCCTTTTGTTCTGAGTGAAGCAGCCGGGGAGGGAGGGAGGGGGGAGATGGTTCTGAACGTGAGGCTGCAGCAGCAGGGCACCGAACCCACACTGCTGGGGTTTGGGGCCACATCTGGAGTGTTGGAATGGATTTACAGCCCGAGGAGCTCTCCTGGGGGTTTTGCTGACCCCACAAGCCTGTGGATAGACAGGGGAGCAGGAGCTGCTCCTCAGCCTTTGGCTGGGTTTTATCTGTGACCGAGGTTTGGGACATTCCCCTGCAGCATTTGGCGGTGGCAGTTTGGGTTTGGTGCTGGTGACAGGGCTGATGGTGGTCATGGCTCAGCACTGACCAGTCACCACCTGGCCAATCCTTCAGATACCAATCCCAGGAGCTTTTCCCTCCCTCAAGGAGCTGTCTGGTTATAAAGGAGGGTTAAACATCCAGGCACCCTCAGCATGGGCAGCGTTTTTATCCTCAGGAAATTCATTCAGTTACTGCAATCCTACTTCAGTCCTTCCTTGTCTTTCCATAAGATCAAAACCAGTTTGGTGACAAATTCCTCTGATTTCTGCTTCTCTTTTTTCTACATTTGAAGCAATTTACCTCTGCAAATTCCTGCTCTGATGCCCCTTAACCGTCCTTCACCTCATTCCTTTTACCCCTGCACAGAGTTCAGTGGCTCTGGCTTCTGCAGAACCTTTTCCATGGGAAGGTCAAAGAGGCTGAGATGCCACCATCATCCTGTTTTCCCAAGGGTCACTCTCCTGATCGGCACCGATACACTGGGATGCCTCTTCCTCCTTTTCCGTCACGATACAGAGATAATGGATGCATTTTCAATATCCAATCTGACAATGCCTCCCTCCCTAATCATCCCTCCAGACCTGCTCTGAGCTTCTTGTGGTAAATCCAGCACCAAATCCAGGCAGAAGCGTCTCAGGCGAATGCTGAGGAATTTCTTCCCCTGTAGGAAAATGTAGTCGGACTGAAATCAAAACATTTTGAAGGAAACGTGTTGATTTCGACTGGGAAGTATCAAAACAGATTGTTTCAACTTTCTCGGTTTGTTTTGACAATATCAAAATGTTTCATTTCCATGAGGTAAAAACATTTGGGGTTGATTTTGCTCTCGGTTTAGTTTTGACTTTCCCTTTCCCTGAAATCATTGTATTTTTGTCATGAAAGGCTTGAATAGAATCTTGTGGAAGTGTCAAAATCCCCAAATGGGAACCCTTCGCTATTCAAGGTATTCCCAGATCAGAGTGGGAGCTCTCCTTTCTCCTGGGCACCCCTGGCCCATCACAGCCACCCAAACAGGGCAGAAATAAAACCAAACCCACCTCTGGAGCCAGGGCTGAGGAGAAGGAACCCCAGTCAGACGCTTTTCCTCAGTTTATTTCCTCACATCCTGATGTTTGCTGCCAGCCCTTTGGGGTGCAGCTGGAATTCCCCACCCTGTGCTAAAAAAGCTTTATGGAAGCCATGAAAGCCAAGCCACATCTTCATTTCTCACCTCCGCTCTTAACAGCTTTTGTTCCTGGAAGGAAGGAAGTGTTTTATGTCCTTCAGTGAGGCAGATCCATCAGCACACTAAGGAAAACAATTAAAGCAAGGTAACAGGTAGGAATTAACCTTTAGGGGATAGACCTAGCTCAAATGACTCCTCTTCCTCGGCCCATCTGCATTACAAGGTGGTGATTCATTTCTCCCTGCTGCTCATTACCTTGCTCCAAAGACTGGAGAAAATTAGGAGGGAGCTTGAAAATCCCCAAGCTTCAAAAGGTTTGATTTCCTGGGCCCATTTTTTTTTTTCATCTTCTGCTTTCCCACTGGCTGATTTCCCACACAGCTTTTCCCAGGTATTTGGGGATGTATTTGCCTCTTGTGTATCATCATGGCTTGGGGAAAAAATGGGTTTCTTACCAAAGTGACTTTTTTTGTGCCTCTCAGCACTGCCTGAATGATGTGCATTGCTTGAGGTGGAGGAGTTGAGGGGTGAATGACCTGCAAGTTGACTCTCCCTCTCCATGGGGATATTACTTCAGTTTGTCTCCTTCTCTCTTCTACCTCTGGGTATTTTAGGAGGTTTGGTGTTTTGGAGGCTCATTTCTTCCAGCAGCTGAGCTTAAAACTGGCTGAGATGAGAAAGACACGTCCCATAAGATTTATTTCTGCGAAATCTGAAGAGTTACAGGAGTTTGAGTGGATGGGGGGCAGGACTTGGGGGGCAAAACACCCAAAAGCAGAAAACAACCAGTCCAAGGCCTGCAGAGAGCAGAAGGAGGGGATGAGAACCTCAAAATAATGCACAGAGTCCTTTGTCAAAACACAAAGAGCACAAGTGCAGCTTCTTCTGGGAGCCAAAGCAAATCCCCTGTACCTGGAGTCCTGCCCAGGGTTAATTTAATGGGTCCAGCCCGATCCCCCATCCCACAGTGCTGAGGCCAAGGGGTCATGTGGAGTGTGAGTGTTTTAGGAATACTTTAGGAGCGGGATATGGGCCGGAGTCTCTTAAACAAGCAAAGGCCCCAGCAGAAAGCTGCTCTCCACCACAATTAAAAGCCAACTCATGCACGGTTTTGGGGGTGCAGATGCATCTGATCCCTGGCCCCTCCTCTGCCCCTCACCACAGGACACAGCATCTCCAACAGCCAACAGCCTTGGACAAATGACAGCACAAAACCACATCCCTGGATTAAAAAGGGGGAGAAAGGAAGACTGAGAGGGAACGAGATGGGGCTGCGGCAGGAGGGAAAACAAACCCCCACTGAGCTGTTATTCCAGCCCTGGTGGAAGCCCAAGATCATCCACGGGAGCCCTCAGAAGTTCATAAACACCTTTGTTTGTAGTTTCCACTTTGACTTTGTTCAGGCTGGAGGGGACAAATGTGTTCCTGTCGCTGGCTGCTGATTCTGCTACTTCTCCAGAAAGAAATGGCTTCGCCTTTCCCCGGCGCGTGCCTCATAAAACAGGGATTAAGAGCACTTTTTTCAAACATCGTTTTCGTAATAGCGCAGCCCCAAACCCCTTCAATCAGCAAACTTGAGCACGGCCTGACAGCCTAAACTGCCATTCCTTAACCCACAGGACAAGAAGTGCCATTTGCACATGGCTGAGTGGCGAGCAGCAGAGATTCATGTCGGCTGCTAATTGCCTTTGGCTCCCAGCCACGGCACAAACGCTCCAGCACCCAGCACATTCCTCCTCCCCATCCCATCCTGGGAAATGGCTTTGCCCGGGTTTCAATGACTCAGGAGTGCCTGGAGCCAGAATCCTTTCAGGAAGGTGGGCAAGGAAAGGACAGCTGGGGAGGAAAAGTTCTCCCAGGAGGTGAGACAGGAGCTCCTGGGCACGAAGCTCCAGTTAAAGCCTGCTGTGAATATCTCTGCATATTCAGTTTTCCATGCCTTTCCATGTGTAGGAAGAGCACATAGAAGAACTCCTCTGGCCTCTCAAATCCTCTAGTGGAAGGTGTCCTTGGCCATGGCAGGGGGTGGAGCGAGTTGGGCTTTAAGGTCCCTTCCAACCCAAACCATTCCATGACTCCATGATATTTCACCCTAAACCATGTGTCCCGGTGCTGTGGGAGGTATCTGAATCTATATGGGATGTCCACACAGGATTGGAAGATAGCACAGAGGAATTACAAGGTGACTTCCAGCAGCCCTGAGGTGGATGCTCCTTCAGATGTCCCAGGCCATGTCTCTGGGCAGTTGGAACCATCCACCCAAGGTCCTTTTCTGCCTGCAGGATACCCCAGGTCAGCTCAAAGCCAGGCCAAGGTCCAGCCCTCTCGGGTTTGGTTTCTCACCCAAGATTCAGGTTGTTAAAAAGTCCTTGGCCCTCTAAAAGCCCTGAGCCACGTCGCAAGAAAAAAGCAGAGTCCTCAAGGTCTTGTTTTCAGGTTTCTCGTGTTGTTTATTATTTGATATCTCAGAATTTTCTCTGCACCCAGCCGAGGTCCGGACAGCGGCTGGGACACGACGCGACTGCCCGAGATGGGGCGTTGTTTTGCTCTTATACAGATAATTACGTGCCCACTATTTACTATTTTGTGCCAATGCCTGGTACCTGTACTAGAAGGGTCATTTCTACCTTGACCCAATCCCCTCAAACTACTTTGTGTCATCACCACCCCAGAAGATGGAGGACGAGGAAGAAGGAGAGGAACTTGGGGCAACACCCTAAATCCTCCATCTTGTCTCCCATTTACCTCTGTTCTAAGAACCCCAGAACTACAAAATTTCTCACCCCGTGCTCTGCTAAACTACTATTTTCGCAGCTTTGAGGTTTGTAATTCCTCTCTCAGTGTTGGAAGCCTCTCCCATGGACTAAGATCAAACCCAGTGTCCTCCTGGGCTCTGTGCCAAGGTCTCCAACCCCCCTGGACCGGCTCCACACCCCCCTGTCCAGGGTTCAAACTCCCTTTCTCAGGTCCCAGGTCATCCAAAGGGATGCCCTGGACTCCAACACAGCCCTACCTCATTCCCAACCTCTGATCCCTCAAAACTGAGTCAGGATTGAAGGGATAACTCCACCAACCCTTGTCCACAGAGCACTGCAGAAAAAAAAATGACCAGTTTCTGGGATCTGGGCCAGAATCTGCAGCAAATAATGTGAACAAGGCTTGTGAATGTTCAGATTTAGCAAAAAATCTGAGCAAGCCTCCTTGAAACTGGGGAGAGGTGGGACCTTAAGGGTCCTTCAGAGGAGAGAAAGGTGATGTTGGTGTGAAGGAGGTGATTGTTCAGGGAACCCAGGTGAGAGACCAAGGTCTTCACTAAAGACTCTGCCATCCTCAGTGGACAATCCTGATAATTTATGCACTTTTAAAATTCTACAAATAACTTTCAGAAGTTATTTGTAGAAATAAAATTCTGCAAACATAGAAATAAATTTCTACACATAACTTTTGGGGTGCTTGGCATGAGTATTCCCAAAAAAACCCCCTGGCATATCCAGGAGTCTGCACAATCTCCCCTAAAGCCACGTGACAGAAGTTATTGATAAACTTCATTAAATCCTCAGATGGTTTATGTTGGAAGGGACCTTAAGGATCACCCACTCTGCCCCTCTCACTTTTTAGATTTGTCATTCCTGAGGAAAGAATGATAGATTTTGATTTCCTGTATCTTTCTGTCCTCATTGGTGATGTTTTGTAACGAAATACGACTGGCATGGATTTTCTTTTAATGGATTTAATTGAAATGATGGCAAATCATTCCAGCTGAAGTGTGGGATATGAAATAGGAGTATACTCCCATATTTACACTCCTCACAACCCAAAATGTGGGGTTTCATGGCAACAAGGAGCTTTCATGGAAACAGCCCAGCACTGCCTCCAAACACTGATTTCAGTTGATTATGTGCTCTGTACCTTCAGGCAAAACAGCATATGCAAGCCCTAAACCAAGAGCAGCAAGGATTTGGCACGTTCAGTTACATCCACAGAGGATGCCACCAGCCAGGAATGCCATGAGGGTAATGCCACACTGTCTTGGTTTGGAAAGACAGGTGTCTGCCAGGGAAAAGCCAGAACTTCCCTTGGAATGGAGAATGTAAACCCCCTCCCTCTGAATTATTATTATTTTGAAATTAAGGGGCTTTCAGGCAAAGATATGGAAATAGGAATAACAGTTCTTTACNAAAAACACCTCCCCAACCGATTTCAACAGATGGGAATAGAATACACACTATTAGTTACATCTTGCATTGCCACCCAAGACAGACTTTCCAGCTGAGTAATGGGGAAAGATCCACAGAGACAACTGCACGGTGTTTCCCTGGGGAGGACAAGTCAAGCTAAAGCTCCCTGTGCTGAGCAGAGAGAGCTGGAGCTGCTCCACCAACCCCAGGAACCAGGCTTGGGTCAGAATTGCAGAATTTTAAAATTTCCATCAGGAATTGTAGTAATAGGATAAGAGGGAATGGCTTCAAACTGAAAAAGAGCAGGGTTAGATGGGATATTGGGAAGAAATTGTTCCCTATGAGGGTGGGCAGGCCCTGGCACAGGTGCCCAGAGAAGCTGTGGCTGCTCCATCCCTGGAAGTGTCCAAGGCCAGGCTGGACAGGGCTTGGAGCACCCTGGGCTAGTGGAAGGTGTCCCTGCCCATGGCAGGGGCTGCAACTGAATCATCTTTAAGGTCCCTTCCAACTCAAAGCATTCTGTGATTCCATGATTCTCTGGAGGTTTTCTGGGACATGATGGGATAGCAGGAGCACTGTGTGGTGCTGCCAGGGTTTGTGGTAATTCTTTTCCCAGAAATAACTGCAGAAGCTGAGCATTCCCTGTGGATTTGGGAGTGCCACCACCTACCTGCCCTCTGCAATGCTCCTCAGAGTCCCTCATGTCACAGTGCCCTGACCTGCTGCCTCCTCCAGTGTGTTTGACAATTAAACGGGAAGGAGGAGCTGCTCCAGGAAGAACACTCTGCTGTTTTGGGGCCAGATCAGCACCTTCTAATCTGTATTAGATGAAAGATGATCCTCTTACTCTTTCTAGAAATTCCTTTGCACGTTGCCCCTTCCAGCTCCCATCCTGGTTCGGGGGGGTGATGCAGGAGCCCCATCCTGGCTCCTGCAGCCTGGAACCAGGCTGGGGCTTTCCTTACAGTTCTGGGGGGAAAGTGCCATGGACAGAGAGAGATGTGCAGTGGAGACCTTGGAGAAATGGGGGAACTAATGAGGAAAACTGTCAATTCCAGCTGAGAGAGGCTTCTCCACCTGGCAAAGGCTCCTACCAGGGGTATGTCAGGGATAATAAATCTCCTCTCCATTACCAGGGACAGTCTGAAAATATAACTATTCTGTGTCTGAGTAGGTCTCCTTCCTGCTTTAATAACTGGGATGAGATAAACAGAAGTTCAGGGTGATACTAGACTTAGAAATCAGTTAGTTCTGACTCCCAAGATAATGTTTTCCTTCATGCCTTTTACTAATCAGCATTAAATCAAAACAGTTTGTTCAGGTCTTTAATGTGTTTCCCCTTATTTTCAAAGCAGGATGCATTTCTATCTCTTCTGGATTAAAAGCTCTTTTAGGGAAAACATCTCCAAATGCCTCATTTCTCTGCTTTTGTTTTCTACCTGTTAGGAATAAAAGCACTTTCTTAATAAGCATGAGAGATTTGTGCATCAGGAACAGAGATTTGATTTGTGAATACCTGCTTGGAAATGGTCTTCTGAGGCATATCAGATGTGCTCAAATCAGGGATCAAATCTATTCAAATCAGCTCTGAAAACTCTCTGTACTGCTCCCAGCCCAGGACACCTGGAAAAGGTGGATAAGGAAAGGACCAGATCTGTGGTGGTGACGTTCCCTGACTCCTAAGGAAAGTGTTCCCTGAGGATTCGCTTCTGGCTGTAAAATACAGCTACGGTTTCACTGACCAGTTTTCTGTCTCAACTCCTCACAGCAACTGGTAGGAAGAAGCAGGAGCAGGGAGAGGCTCCCACTCCATGGATTTACCTCCTCTGCCCCTGTCAGTGATGGAGAAGCGCTAAGCTCAGTCCTGGAGTCATCCATCCACCACTGACAAGTCAGAGCGGCCCCTCAGGTGTTTGCAGGTGCATCCACAAGCTCTGGAGCCTTGGGGACATGGAACAAATACATTTATATTCCAGGGAAACCAAACAAATGGGAAAATCTCTTGTTTGCTCTGTGGAAACAGGAGCGAGTGTAGCTGGCAGTGGGAGCACAGCTGCTCTCCCCAGCAGAGGGATAATCATCCCTGCTGCAGATCCCTGCTCTGCCACGCTCCTCTGTGGCTGTAGGCACATGAGCAGGGACTGGAGCAGCATTTTTATCCTCACAGAGGGGACTGCAGCTGATGATTTCAGTGGCATCATGAAGCCCTTGCAGCATCACAGCCTGATTTGGTCTTTCTCCCAAAGCTCCAGTGACCTGGAGCTGCTTTGGCTCAGTCTCCACAGGCTGGGAAGGAAGTCACATTTAAATCTGCCTCAGGAGGGGACCTGGGAGAGTGGATTTCCTGCAGGAGATGAACTGGGATGTGTGCATAATGCAGTGTGTGATGCCTCAGACTCCATCAGCTTGCAGAAGACAGCAAAGAGTCCCACTGCCAGCTGGCAGAGCATTCCCAGAGGGAAAGCAGCCTCTCTCCTAATCCCACCTGAAGCAGGAAGGCCGAGCTTGATCTCTGTGCACAGACACAACTCTGGACTGGCCCAGATGAAGACAAGGACAATTCAGACAATTGTGTGACAGAAAGTCAGATGCAAATCCCTGCCCATTCCTGTCCCAGGGCTGGAATTCCCAGTCCAAACAGCCTGTGGGATCTGGAGGTGGAGGACAAACCCACCCTCTCAGAGCCTTTCCTCCTTTGCTCCCCAACCCTTCACATTTCCTCCAGAGCTTGGCAAAGAGTCTTCTACACCCAGACCTGAGTTATGACGGGCAGTGCTGCTGCTGGAATCCAGGCAGAGCTGTTCCAGCACAAGAAGAATGCTGCAAGGAATGCAATGCCACAGAGAGGTTTAAAACAACCTCCAGCCAGGGCTGCAAGAGCATCTCCCACCTCTCTGGGGCTTTCAGGGGCCTCAGCTCCTTCTGTCTAGCCAAGCATGGAGCCCATGTGCAGGAAGATCCTCAGAGTTTATGGATTGGACAAGTCTGGGCAGAAGTTTTCCAGCAGTGTCAGAAGCCACGTTTGTGACTCCCAGCCAGCTTTCAAATCCTCGTTCCGAGGCCTGAGTTTCTCAAAGAAACCATTGTCAGGATTTGTTTAAAATGAACAAAACTCTTAATTTTTTTCCTAATCTTGTTTATATTGATCCCTCCTGTGAAATCAAGGAACATGTAATCAACTTTCCTATATATCACAGGCTGGTAAAGGTCACCCAGATATCTACATCAAGCCAAAATATGAATGATGGCAAATATTTCCACCCTAAAGACAGAATATATCTGTTACAGCCAAGGACAGAGGAGAGAAGGATGTTATCAACATACATCTTAATTAATGGCATGGAAGAGAAAAGCCCTGAACAAGCACCCTGTGCCTGCCCAATTTAATGAATGCCACTTTTTACCTGGAGCTGAGTTGGGTCATGGAGGGATTTTCCAGGGGACCTGGATGCTTTGGGAGCAGATTTGTTGTACCCATCCCCTACTTCTTGTTGGCTTTGAAGCAGTGATGATCCAAACCTGACACAACACCCAGGAGACGCTCCCCAGCCCCGCCCAAGCACACCAAAGAGTGCACATGGTTTTGGGAGGTGAGGAGTTGTGAGGAGGAGCTGGAGCACACCAAGAGTCAACCCTGATGTCTCCACTCCATGAGTTCCAGCTCTCAGGCCACAGATCCCAGCTCTGCCTGTGGAAAGGTGCTGGGGAATGGTCTGGTTCACTTTCAGGATTGTCCACAGCCCTGTTTTCTTCTTACCCAGGAGTTCCTTGGCAAAGCCTGCTTTGATTTACAGCCTGTGCTGCTGGAGTTGGATCCCTTTGTCCCCTGGGTCTTTTTGGGAATGACTCAGAGCTGGAATGTGTCTGTCCTCACCACCAGGCTTCACCTTCCAGTCTGGGTGTGAAGGGTTAAGTTCCAGATGGTGACAGCTCCTAATCCAGGGAGCTCCTGAAGGCTGAGGAAGCCTGGACAATTTATGATTTCATTCTAGAGGAGGATGAGATGCTGAGGCTGGCAAGGCTGAAAAGTGAGGCCTCTTCTGCCTCCTGGATGGGATTCCAAAAGCAGGAGGGACCTCTCTGGCCACAAGTGCTGGGCTCCACTTCCCCCCACCCTGCCCAGATGTGAGGGAGTAGGGCCATGGGCCAGATATATTTTCAGTCCAAGTGCTGAACTATTGACTAAGGAAATTAGGAAGTACCTGGGAGTACTGGAAGTACCAGTTTGGGCAGCCAGAGTTTCTGGATAGTCCTTGGAATGGCTTTTCCTTCCAGGCTGGAGCTATGTCCATCTTCTTGGGACAGAGAAGGATCACTGATTCCTGCCAACCTTCAAAATTGCCTTGCAAATAAGAACAAACTCTTGGATAGAGGAGGTAGATCAGGGGATTTGTTTTTCCAGATCCTTTTCCCTTTGTTTGTAATGCCCACGGACATTCCACAGGCTGCATGGCTGAGTATTTAAATGAGAAAACACTTCCTGGAGAAAATGACCCATGGAACACTCCCAGAGCTCTGGGACACAACAGCAGAAGAGGCAAAGATTACTAAACAGGCAAAAATTCCATCCAGGTACTGCTCCAGCTCTCAGCAGGTGGTGGGAATAAAAGATGATGAAGGCAGAGATAAATGAGGTGTCTCCTGACAGTGGGAGATGAAAGCACACTGGAGTCAGGCATTTGTGTCTGTCTGTTCTCCAGGAACTCTTGGAAAGAGGGTTCTGCCTGTGTTTTGTTGGAATAGAAGCCAGATTGCATAAAAAGAAGATCATTAGGGGCTGTGTTGTTTTTATTATCTGAGATTTTTTTTTTGCCTCGTGCTAATGGATCCCAGACCATCCCAACCCAAACCTAGCTGGGGGGAGAGCTGGAGGGATCCTTCCCTCTGCCAAGGCTGAGCTGCTGAGCATTTAATCACAACCAGGAGATGGGAACCAAGCCCAGAGCTCTTCAGTGGCCACTTCCCAGGGAGACAAAAGGATTTGAAAGCATCCCAAAGTGTCCAAAGGCAGCTTGGATCCAGCTGTTTCAAACAAGGCTCAGAGGTGAGCACACCTGAACACACCTGTGAGACCACTGGGGCCCATCACATCCTGTACATGGAGTAAGGGGCAGGAAAACTGGAGCACAGCTCTCTACAGCTACAAATCCATCGGAATCCCTGGATAATCCTTTCTTCCTGTACAAGAACAAGAGGATCAGAAAGGACATGAGCAGAGAGTGGTTCAGGCAAACGGGAGGAGATGGGTTTCATCCATTCCCTGGATTCTGCTCATTCCAGAGGATATGGTGACTGCTGAAAGTCCACTTGGATCAGGGAGGAAAAACCCATGAATACAGAGAAAGGAGGGCCTCCAGTTGCTCCACTTCTGGTTTAGGTTGGATATTAGGGAAAATTTCTTCACCAAAAGGGTGGCCAGACACTGGAACAGCTGCCCAAGGCTCTGGGGGGAGTCATGTCCATGGAGAGATTTAAAACATGGGGATGTGGCCCTTGGGGACATGGCTCAATGGTGGCCTTGGAGGTGCTGTGGGAATGGCTGGACTCGATCTTGGAGTGCTTTTCCAACCTTTTTGATTCCATGATTCTACATATAGACAACAAAACCCTTGAGCTGGAGTTTGTGGGGAATGTCACCTGGCTCTGAACTCAGTCCACACTGGAACAGATCCTTCACCCAAACATCTCTAATCTGCCAAAGCCTAGAGTGGTGATGATGCTGGTTTAGCCTTTCTCCCTCTCCCTGCTTGGTCCAGATCTTCCCCAAATCCCCTTAAACTGCCATGGAGGCAGGCTGGATTCCTTATTTCCCAATCCTTATCCTCATAGCTGGGAAAGTCCTGCTGCCCAATGGATCACACCTTGTCCAGTGAATGCAGGCAGACGTAGCGCCTCATTTTCAGAATATTTCTGCCAAGCAGAGTTCCTCCCAGAATTGCTCACTGGGACCTGATGCCAGCCGGTCAGGAAGACAAAACAAGTCTTGTCTCATGAATATGAAGCAGGGGAAAGGCGGGAGGGAGTGTGGGGAGCATCAGGGATTCATGGAGCGCTGCAAACAGCGCCCACGGCTCAGCACACTGGGACTGCAAACATCGATGACTCCAGCGGGCTGGGGGCCACACCTGGGGACAAATGGACACTTTGGAAAGGCAAATTCTCTGCCAGTGAGAGCCGCCCGCCTCAGAGCTCATTCTGAGCCTGGCACCAGAAAGAGGGAAATGCCTGGGGCACGCATAAGGATTCCTGAAATGTTCCATTTGTCCCGTTTTGGGCCAGTGGCTGCCGGCCGCGTTTATGGGCAACGCATTAATACCCTGGGTGAAACGATTGGCATCAGCAGCTTCCCAGAGCCTTTCCCACTCTGCCACATCCAGCAGCAGAGGATGGGCTGTCTGCAGCACATGGCTAATGTGGGATTGCAGCGGGAGCCCCGCTGGAAATGGAGAGAACCCTGCAAGAGGCGGCGTGAATTCATTAGGAACCCGCGCGGCTCCACTCGAGAATATCTGAGCAGTGACCTTCATACAAAATGCATCCTGCAACGCTCCCTATTAAAATAATCATAAACACAGTCAGCAGTAAACAAAACAATCCTAATGTGCCTGGAAAACAAATGCAGCCAGGGGACGGTGGATGGAGCAGGGATTAAATTTCCATTTAGGTATTACAGGCCATGAAGGGGGGTTTTTTTTGCCTTTTCTCTTTTCAAACAGTGTTTCCAAAATCAATAGCTGGCGGAGGGAAATGGGGTGGTTGGGAACATGGGGAATAATTGCTCCAATTGCTGACTGCTTGTGTTCCATGTTGGAGCATCCATGAGGGGAGGAGGCAGCTGAAGCCGGCCCCAGTCAGTATTTGCCCAGAGCACAGGGAAAATCCTGCAGTTCTGTGGGCTTTTGGATCCCATGCTTCCCCTCTGCCAACATCTGTCCTTCTCACCGGGATGAGGCCAATGGATTCAGGATCAAACCACCATGGTGCAGATGACACAGGAACACACAGGGCACAGCAAAGCCAGGCTGGGATCTGCAGGATGGCAAGACAGAGCTACAGAGAGACTTCCAGAGGGAGGGATGAGGCTGGGCCAGGCTCTGAGCTCTGCTCAGGGGCTGTGGCAGGGTTGAAGCTGAAGGAAAAGTCTCCCTTTGTCTCTCTGAGATGCTACAAATCAAGTCCTGCTGTAATTTTCAGTCCTGTGCTGACAAGAAAGGTGATGCCCCAGAGAAGCCAAGGTTCCTTTGTGCATCAGGTAGAGAAACCAAAGGCCAGAGTCTGCTGGGAGTGCCAGGCTCTCTCTGCTGGATACATCCAGCTGTCCCTAAAGATGGAGAGTTGGGGGCAGGGGTGGTCATGGCTGCCCAGTGAGGATCATCATTCCCAGAGGGTGATCAATGAGCTTGGGAGCCTTCATAGAGTCCCAGGAGGGTTTGGGTTTGAAGGGACCTTAAATCCCATCCAGTCCCACCCCTGCCAAGGGCAGGGACACCTTCCACCATCCCAGGCTGCTTCAAGCCCTGCCCAGCCTGGCCTGGAACACTTCCAGGGATGGTGCAGCCACAGCTTCTCTGGGCACCCTGTGCCAGGGCCTGCCCACCCTCCCAGGGAGGAGTTCCTTCCCAATCTCCCACCTAACCCTGCCCTCTGACAGTGGGAAGCCATTACCCTTGGTCCTGGCACTCCATCCCTTGAAAATAGTCTCTCTCCATGTTGCTTGTCAGCTCCTTCAGGTACTGGAAGGCCACAATGAGATCACCTGGAGCTTTTCTTCTCCATGCTGAACAATCCCAATTCTCCCAGCCTTTCCTCATGATCTTGTAAGAGTCTCCTTCCCTGTCAGTAATCCCCACGTGGTTTCACCAGTGCCCACCTTGCTTTGATGGGCAAAGCCAAGCCAGCTTGGGGATTTTCCCCACTTTCCACAAGTTTCTTCAAAGTCTTCAGTTTTTCTTTCCAGGCCTGTTGCAGTTTCTGCAGGAGCAGACTCAGAGTATCTCATCTCAATCCCTGCTTTTCTCTTCCATGCTCACAGGCCCTGCCTTTGCTCTTCCATTGGATGATATTCCCACCATCCCTTCCCAGGAGACCTGCAAAACCACGGGAAGGATCTCAGGAGCCAAGACGGAGACAATTCCCACTGCCTGGCTCCCCTCTCCTGCCCTCATCCCCCCAGCCTGAGTGCCCCATCATTTTCATCCTTCATCCAGCTCTATTCTGTTCCCACAGCTCCACTCTGCCTCCATCCCAGCCTCCAGCTGGGAATCCCTAGG
>VXBB01004899.1:399134-447809 GCA_013399915.1 Illadopsis cleaveri | reverse complement strand
CTGGACCTGCTCCGCACCGGGGCAGCCCCGAGCCGGGCCAGCCTGCCCGGGGGCAACGCCACTCGGCCGGGCGTCTAGAGTTACATTGCCGGTGGTATCCAGCTTCTGCCGCGGCCCCTTTGCTTTCGGGGCTCAGTGGGGAGCTCCTCTCCCCCTAGTCTCTGTCCCCTCTTCGGCGCTCCGTCCCTGCCGTGGTTACATAAGGCAGAGGAGCCCGTAGCCAGGGCTGACGCGGGCCGGATCATCAGGATCGCACCCAGGGATGCCCAGAGCTGAGCTCAGCCTGTCCGCCTGCTCCCCATCCTCGGTCGCCCGTGCCCCGCTGCCCGCGCTGAGCCACCCGCTGCTTGTCCCTGCTTGCTGCGGGGACTGTGCGGCACAGGTACCCCTACACACACGGACACCTTGCCCTGCCCCTGCCCTTGGCTCTCCCGCAGAGCTGCCCGGCAGTAACGCCGCTGGAATGCGCGTAGCCCTTGGAGCGCACAGCCGCACGCACACCCCATCCCGTGGAGCAGCCTGGCTCCCGCAGATGGGCCCACGCCAAGGCGATGCACACTGGAAATGTTTGCACACAAACGCAGCGCTGCAGGCAGCACACGGGTCACGCTCTCGCCCACACGTGGGCTGATGCTGTCCAGGGGCTGGTGCTGTCCAGGGGCTGATGCTGTCCATGGGCTGGTGCTGGCCAGGGGCTGGTGCTCGCCAGTGGCGGCACAGGGGTGCTGGATGCTCTCTTCGTGCCGGACGGGGCCGGCTCTCAGCCCGGGCAGGCTCGGGGAGCTCTGCTGGGAGCGCTGCAGGCCTGGCAGGGCAGCCCTGGCTGGCTGCGGTGGGCAGCTCTGCGGCTGCCCGCAGCTTCCCCCTCCCTGACCGAGGTGCTCCGGGCAGGGATCAATAATGCCTTTCTGATAGGCTTCAGTCCCCCATTCAAAGTAGTCACTGCATTAGGACTTGATTTTTCTCCCCTTTGACTCCTGGCCAGATTAGATTGTGAATTTGGCTGATTTCAAGCTACTGGGGGAGGGAATAATCATACAGCGAGTGAGAGGGAACTGAAATATCCTACAGGATCCCCTGGAGGGGAGAGAAATCAGGTCTAGATAAGAGCTTGTTCTCCCTGTCTGGCTAATGCTTCCCTGTTTGATGATCAGAAAACACAAGATCTAACCTCTCACCAGGATGCTTAACTCTGAAAGGTCAGCCTTTTGGCTTGTTCTAGGTGGCAGGTTGGTACTGAGAGCTGTGGATTATGTATTCCAGTTCTCACGTTGTATGCTAAACACAGGAGTGCTTGATGCATGCAAGCAGAAGGACGTGGTCAGTGCTTCTGAGGTTTATGAGCTGAGCTCTGGATGTAACGCTGAGGAGGAACTGTGATGAGGACAGGACACGAGGTCCATGCCCTGAAGAGCCCAGAGCTGCCCCATCTATTTGTCAAGTCTCAGCCCCATCCTTGGGCAATTTTTTCCAATACTTATTTCTCCATGTATGTGCTGGGGGTAAGTGAGTGGGTTATGTCAGTGAAGCCCTGTGTTCCAGAGGGACACAGAAAGCAGCACCAGGAGCATCCCAGCCATGCTGGTTGGGGTGCTCTTCACTGCTGGCTGCTCCTGGGCCAGGATTTCATGCTGAGAAAAGCCACAGCAGCACAGCATCGCCTGCAGCATCCTAGCTGCCAGCACTTGCTGTAAATTGGTGTTAGCTCCAGGTGAAGCAAAAGCCTGGGCTTATGTGGTTTTTCAGCAAAGGGCACTGGGAAGTCTGGTGGAGCAGAGGGACTTGTGAAGGAGCTGCTGCAGGGCAGAGAGGAGCCTGAGGAGGAGAGGATATGGGGCTGGGGGCTTGCTGCAGGTGAGCTGTGCTGTTCTGGGCAGTGGGGAAGCAGCTGTGGAGTCACCAACAAGGCTGTGAGGTGCAAGGTTGAGGAGATGGGAAGCTGCTGTGGAGGCTGTAAAGGGGATTTGAGCAAGGAGCACAGCCTGGAGCAGTGCTTGGCATGATTTCGTGCTGCTGCTGGATTTTCTTGGTGTTGCAAACCCAGGGCTTGGGGAGGGTTGGAATGAGCCTGATGCCAAGACAGCATTGGGGTGGAGTATCTGGGGGTGGGGAGATGGAGATCTGATGGCCAGCAGTGAACTGGGCCCAGAGGAGGCTGGTGGGGAGGAGAGGAGCTGTGTGGAGCTCGATGGGACAGTTATGGACTCATACACTGCCCAAACTGTGGGTGAGGAGGGAGGCAGAGCTGTGAAAGCAGTAGGTCTGTGAGGACCTTGGGGTGAAGGGACTGGAGACCCCAAACCTTGGTCCCATGTCTGCTAAACCCCCAGCAGAGCAGTGCCAGGGGCTCAGTGGGGAAAAAGAGGACAAAGAGCATGAAATGATTCATGTGGTGTCATTTGGCTTCTGGAGTGGGGAGTGTATGTACCCAGCACAAGGGTTATCTTGGCCCCTGAGACATCCCTGTAATGAGCAAATTACCAAAGAAACAAATATCAAAGAAAGAAGTTGTGAGAGTTAGCTCCAGGTGAGGGGGACCTGGAGCCTCTATGCACCATGAGGAGCTGGGGCAGGAGGGTCTGGGGGAGGTGGCACTGAGGGTGCAGGGGGTTTATGAGCCTGGGTAAGGAAGCTGGGGGGACACAGCAGGAAGCTGGGGAGGTGGAGATGGGAGTTGGTGTGGTTACGGCAGCAGCCCCTGAGAAAAAAAGCATGTTTTTAAAAAACAGCATGTGTTTTAAAAAAACCCACCTCAACCAACAAACCCAAAATGCCTATCAGGCAGGCTTAAATCTGTTGTTTGGGCTTGACCTCTGCACTACCTGGTCTGGTCCCCCCTGCAATGTGAGGTTCAAGGTACAGTTAAAGATGGCCCAGTGGCTGCAGAACCGCTGCTCATGAGGAAAGCCCTTTGCTAATGGAAGTGTGGACAGCTCCCTCAGGAAGCAGAGCATCCCACATCTGTGCCCTGAGAGCTCCTTGTCCTCTCTGGGGACTGATGGGGGAGAAGTGGGGTCCCAGAGCTGTGACCTCTACCTGCTGGGCGGGGTCCTGCCCCGCTTGGGGCCAAACCATCAGAGGTTTGTTCTAACACACACATCATATGTGCTCAGGGCTCTCAGAAAAGCCAAACGGCCACAACTCTGCTGGCTTCCCCTAGCCCTCTCTCCTTTGTGCTTAGAGGGAACCAGTGGGAAAATCTCCAAGATCTGGGGTTTTCTCTTTCCTATTTCAGCATTTCTTTATGAGCTGGACAAGGGCAATCTCTGAAGCTCACTCATATTTTTAAATCTGCAGGAATAAGTGTATGGAAATGTATGTGTTCTACTGTATCAGCTGCTATCAGCTTTTAACTTTATTACAGTAAGTGCAGAGTTTTCGTGGGCCAAACTCATTCATTGGATTTAATGGAGTTAAACTGCAGGCAGATTTGGCTACTTGTTTGTGTATATCTTTGTGAAATGGACAGGCAGAGATCATAAAATTTTATACTCTCTATGGCATCTTTTAGGGAAAAGTCTTCCAATATGTTTTATAAACAGCATGCATATTTTGCTACAGTGTATGCTCATACCTAACACAAGGCACTTTAGTGCTGCTTCTTTTTTCCCTTTCCCAGAGCTAGATGTACGTATGTGAACTTGGATTTGCCTGCATTATCTTCTCGTGCTGCTTTCCTTCTTAGAAGTGTCTTTAGCAGTTTTAAACAATTTAACTAGATTTATTTCTTTCTTTTTGGTGTATTTGTGTCTCTTCCTAGAAATGGTAGTAAGAACCCTAAGCCTTGCCGTGAAGGGCTCAAAATGAGGGAAGAATAATGTTTGTAAAGCTTCTTCTAAATACCCAAAGCACTCCTAAACCATCCCAGCTGCAAATGCACGATCTCAGGACCTTTCACAGGTACAAACATCTGCTGTGATACCTTTGAGGGGCTGACTTTCCCCCTGCCTTTTTCCTGAGGTACTGTTTTCTTCTATTTTCACGATGTGATGATATCAGTTTCTTGACCTATTCTGGGCTGGGTTTGGATCCTGCTTGTGCAGGACCTTTCCCAGTGTAACATGGAGCAAACCAACACTTGAAGCTGTAGAAAAAAAGTATTTCTAGGAGATGGATTTAATTTCTAATGAGGTATTTGATGTTTTTCCAGGCTCTAAACAAATTAGACCCAGATCTGTGGCTGCAGGGCATTGGGAGGGGAAGTGGTTGATGAGCTGAGCTAATTAATTACACTTACTTATGACTTATCAAATGGTCATCACCACCCCATATGGAGCACTTGAGTGTGTGGAATTGAGGGGAGAGGATATTGATATGTGGGATCAATGTAAAGCACTGGTCAATGGCAAGGACATAAATAAATCTGGAGATTCTGGTGACATTAAAATAAATTGCGGGTAGTGAGGTACGAGAGAGACTTGATGTCAAAGGAACCCTGTAATGAATTTATATTCCCACTCAGGATTTGCTGGGATTTCTAAATAATGCATTAATTCAATTACACATTCTTAATTAGTGTTTTCTCAAATTGGAGCAACATCATTAATTTACTGCGTCATATTTTTATTTTGCTGGTGTGGTGAGTTTCATTTTTGACTCTTTCCCCTCTCTGCTTTGTGAGACTCGTAACACTCAGCTGTGATGCTCATGCCACAAGCTGCAGCTTCTTTGGGAATACCAGTTTTCTGTATTATGGGGTTTTTTTCAGTATTTTTTTTTACGCTGACAGGCTGCACAGCACTGACCTGACCCCGTAATAGGAGGAAGAGGGAGAAAAAGAGCCCAGATCTGAAGCAGCTCCTCTTGAATGCTGAGCAGCATCTGTTCTCCGTAGAGCAGGGCGATCTGCAGCATGCTGGGGCAGGATTAGGCCCTGTGGGCTCTCCCAAATAGGGTTATTTGATTTTTTCCCTCTGTGGAAACTCATGGTACTTGCAGGGATGGGCACTCCCTGTCCCTCTGGGGCGAGTGTGACACACGGGGCTGCCCCTCTGGACACCTGGCTCTGCACAGGGATAGGGAGGCAGAGGGAGCTGTGTGTCACCCTGTGGGGCTTGTCTGCCTGCTTCTGCATGAGAAGGGTTGAGGGACAGCACCTTTGCTCCTGTGCCCTTCACTGCTCTGTCCACAGGGAAGATGTGCTCCCCAGAGCTGCTCTCAGGCATTTGTTCTTAGGCAGCTCCTGAAAAGCAGAGCTGGGTCAGTGGCACATGTGGCTGCTGGTGCCAGGGCTCTGGTCCTTGCCACAAGCCAGGCTTGGAGTTAGCACTTGCTGAAACAGAAGTGTTACCTGGTTTATTCAAGTTATAGGCTGGTAACTGATCAGGGAGACCAACACACTCCAAGACTGCTCTCTCCAAGCGACACCTTCCAGACCAACACTTGTCCCAACTTCGCAGGGAGCAGTTTGGGCTTTTCTACCCCCCCACCCCATTTCTTCCTTTTGATTTTTGTTCCTGCCTTTGCTTCTGTTCCCCACCCTGTGCCCACGCTCTGCTGTCGCTCGGAGGCGAGCGGTGCAGCCTCCAAAGCCCCATTCATCACCGCCTGCTCGGCAGGCACCGGCAGCCGCCGCTCCATTGATTGACTGCGGCACGGAGTGAATTTAAAATCATTACACTCCCGAGACAGCTTTTAAATATGAGGAAAATCAAGTCTGTTAAGAAGCCCGGTGGAAAGGGTGTGGAATTCCAGCCAGGGAATTCCATGTGGTATCAGGTGCTGTTTGGATCCAGAGGCGACTCCGCTTCTCTGCCCTTGTGTGAGCCTGGACCGCTCCGTGCTGGTGTGATGAGAGTGGGCAGGCAGCTGCTGGTGGAGAATTAAGTAGAAATATTTCACTGTAGAAAACACTATTGTGTAAAGCCATCCATCTGCTGCCTGTCTAATGCTTTGCATGAATTAATGAGCTGATTGATTAGGAGAACCTTGCAGCAGCCGGGTGAGGGAAATGATTCTTGTCCTCATGTTACAGGTGGGGGGAACTTGGAGCACAGGTCAAGATTAAGGTTTCCAAGTTGGGTTGGGTTTTTTTGCCATTAGTGAAGGCTACAGTTGAGACATTTGTCTGTCTTGTTTTACTGATTGGTCAGTCTGATTATCTTGGATGCGTTTTTTCTTCAAGAGCAGTTGTGAGAGCTTGCTGTGGCTGCGACTCAGCCCCGCAGAGTCTCTCTCAGGATCTGATCTTCCAGCGTGTTTGTGGCAAAACAGCAAAGTCTGCTGCAGCTCTTGGCTGTGCTGTTTGCAACCAACACTCTCTTTTCTTTCTACTGAGAAAGACAAACTCTCACAATTTCTTACAGTGTTGGCTGTTTAACGCACCTTCCTCTCACTCCACAGCCTTTACCAGTCAAGGTTTTCTGTAAGCATCCCCCAGTTCCTCACAGTATCTCTCCTGGCCACCTGCAGCTGGCAGAGGCAGGTTACTGATGGCTGATGCATGGAGCATCCCTCTCCTCCACGCTACGATGAGTGCAGCCTTTCAGGAATGGTGCATTGAGCAAATGTCACTCCACAGCCCCAAAAATCTATCAAAGGAAATGACAGTGGCTGTAAGCGTTAATCATCACGGATCATCAAAATAAAGTTGTTGCAATGGAGTATTGTCAAAGGATAAATGTCTTAACTTCAGCTCAGTGCTGGCTCCTCTAGTGCTGGTGGTTCACCAAGCAGGGAGTTGTGTGGCCCAGGGGCTCATCTTGTGACATTATTAATTAACCCTTTCCTCTCCAGGCTAAACAGTTGGTCAGTCTGGTTACCAGGGAAAAGCCTGGGACACTTGAGAAGTTGAAGTAGGTTCTTTCTCATCATTGTGCTGGAAAATTTGTGCCTGGCCTGGAGTAAAAGCAGGGGTATGTGGAGCAGCACTGTAGGGGCGCTTCCTACTCACCCTTCTGAGCTGTCACTGCCCTCCCCCCCCTCCCCCCCCCCCAAAAAAAAGGTTAGATTTGTTAAAGCAATGCAAAAAAGGCAATGATTAGAAAAAGGTATGGAACATCTGCTTTGCAGTGTCAAAATACCTGTTTCTGCTTTACTCCTGCCAAAGGATGGGTCTGGAAAGCAAACCCTGTAACCCTTGTGGTGGTCTGCTGAGGGTGAAGGAGGTACAAAGGCTGATGCGGGCAGACATCAGGAGTGTGACAGACACGGCCTCCATCGGGAGCAGTGGGATGAGGGGTGGGACTGCCGGTGGCGCCGAGCTGATTGACTCCTGGGGCTGGGGGGAGGCACTGCAGTAATGACACTTGCAGCCGCCGTCTCCTGGGGAAGGTGGTGCTGAACAATGAATTGCAAAGTCTGGTGTGCGGGCCCAAGGGGGATGGAGAGCTGCTGGAAATCTCTTTGAGTTTAAAATCTGGGTGTTCAAGCCAGTCTCTTGTGTTTTCTGGCACCATTGAACTTCAACCCTGCCTGGGTTTGAGCCTTTGTCCGTAGGGGCTGCAGGGACCTGCCCCGTGCTAGGAACAGGCTGTGCTTTGCCAGTGGAGCAGGACACTGAGGGGGAGATGGAGAGGAGCTCTGCCTCTGCCCAGCCCTGCTGAGCAGGCAGGTAGGGCTGGAAGTGAAGGGTGCACATAGGGCGGGTGGGGATTCACACCTTGCTGAGCCCCTCTCTGGTGTTGCACACCTGTCCTGGCTCCTTTTTTATGTTGTCCATGGAAATGCTGAAGCCTGGCCTCAGGAATAATGCAACTGCTTCTGGAGAACATCTACCACAGAGGAGTAAGGGGAAAACTCCAATAAATCAACACATTTCACTGTCCCAGTTCACAAAGGAGCAGAAATTGAGCTGTGGAGTTTGTGTAACTGCTTCATTTATAAAGAAAAAAGGGGAAATAAATCTGTGGGATGATATTCTTAAAGCTTCACTAGAAAATACAGTCATTTAGGCTGCAAAAATTCCTTAAAAGACAAAGTCCACCCATAATACTTACAAGCAAAGTGAACATCATGGCTCCATCCAAGTTCAGAGAAGTTTGTCTCATTGTTTTCTGTCTGGGTCAATTTGTTAATCTTGAGCTTCACTAATGGACTTGATGATCTTGGAGGTATTTTCCAATATAAATGATTCTATGATTCTCCAGCTGTCTCGCAGAAAAATCCTCTTCTATATTAAAATCCTTTCCAGTTGTGAACTAGCTTGTAGGTTCTCTAATACCACACTGGCTTTAAGAAAAATCTTCAAACTTTCTGCATGGCTTTTCCCCCTCTCTGTCAATAAAGAGTGGATGATTCATGTTATGATTTTTTGTCCATTGCAGTCCCAGTCTTAACAAAACAGCCATAAAACAGCATCAGCTTGTATAGCCCTTAGGACAGCACACTCTCTTTTGCACTGGAATTCTTATTTGTGGGGGTAAACAGAATAACACACTTCATTTTAATGAGGCAGGCTTGGGATTTAAGTGTGTGTCACTTATTGATCTTGCTTTTTCTCCCTATTTATTTTGAAAAGCTGTTGTCTTTATCTTCAGCAGGTGAAATCTGAAGTGTTGTTGCAAATGCTGGCTTACTTTTCTGGTTTAGATTGCAAGCAGCTCCTCGGAGCCAGGGCTTGTGGGGTCCTTGGAGGTGCTGAGTTACAGGTAACCTGTCCTACACACAGCAGGTTAAGAGCCAGGCATGAGGACCAGATGGGAAATGACCTCCTGAGCTGGTCAGGTTTTCTGTGACCATCTGAGAGCCCCTTATCTGTCCTCAGAATGATATCCAGAGAGCTGGCAGCTGCATTCAGGGGGTAAACCTGGAAGTGAAGTGTTATCTGGGGTGGCAGTACCAGAGCCTTGCTGGGACCAGGTCCTTCAACACCTGCTTCTGCACCACCCACAAGACTTCCTTGCTTTCTTTGTCCTTAGTCTTGCAGTGCAAGGAAAATTTCGTTTAATTTTAAATGTTCTCC
Source organism: Illadopsis cleaveri (assembly GCA_013399915.1). Lineage (NCBI taxonomy): Eukaryota > Metazoa > Chordata > Aves > Passeriformes > Timaliidae > Illadopsis > Illadopsis cleaveri. Next base: position 438,907 of record VXBB01004899.1, on the reverse strand, counting down.
TAAATCTTGGTGACGGCAGATTGACGTAAGCGTGTGCTGGATCAGGGCCTGCTCTCTTATGCATATGGATGCGGACACAGCTGTAAGCATTCTCCATCTCGAGGCTTCTGCAGGGAAGGGAGACATCTTCCCTCCCTGCCCATGGGTGTGTCCCCTCTCCCCTTGCAGCAGGGGCAGCAGGGCTGGGTGCCCTGGCCTCCAGCCTGAGAACATGGGCGTGAATTTGGGTAGAATCGCTGGTTGCTTGGCTCAGTCATTGTCCATCAGGATTCCTGGTGAAGCCTGTGTGTGTGTGCAGCCTCCTGGGACACTTGGGAGCTGGGCATGGCAGTGGGGGGAAAGCCTCTGTGTTGTGGTTACATCCTCCTTGGACCACACAAGCTGGGAAGTTCCTTCAAGCCTGAAGCTCTTGAAGTTTTTGGGTGGTGTGTCAGCACATCAGCAGCAGCATTACATGTCTTGTCTGTCAGCTTGCCCAGGGTTTTGCTTTTGCTGGTGTCACCAGCAGCCAAAATGTGGCTGTTGCCTTGGGGTGGGAGCAGCAGCTCCTGGAAAGGGTAGCCCAAACAGGCTGGGTCAGATGGCAAGGCAGGTTGTGTTCATCCCAGCTGGTCAAACACAGGCTGCAAAGTCCAGGCTCTGCATCTCTCCTCATGTGTGACATCCCCTCAGTCACGCCACAGCCCATGTGCTTGCTCAAGAGAGCACAAACTGCTTCCTCATCCTGCTGCAATATCTGCAACATCCATGGTGTCTCCATCCATTTACCAGCATGGATTGTGCCCATGAAGCTCCTCAATCAACCTGGGTGCAGCTTGATGAAACTGCAGGGAGAATAATATTAAAAGAAAAAAAGGGTGATGGAGAGAGCAAACCAGGCCAAGTCTGTTTATGGTGATTCCATCTTATTTAAAAAGGATAGCAAAGTATAAACCATTTAAATATTTCATCTGCAGAAGAGCCCTGAATGAGTTTGTACTGCATATGCATGTGTGATGAATGAGTGGGGATGGCAGCAGGAGCAGCAGTGAGCACCAGCCCTGTTCAGGCCCATGTGCATGTGGGGAAAGTGGTTGTGTTGGTTAAAGTGTTTTATTTAAAAAGGGAATTCATATTTTATTCTTTTGTTGGTGAAAGTTATCGCTGTCTTAACAGGTTGGGTCTGACTATCTGAAGACAAGGGCCTCATCCTGCTCCTCGGTGCTTTCTGCCTGCTGGGTGCCTGGTGACTCTGGAGGATGCTCAAAATAGCCCCAAATCAGAGCTGTGCCTGCCCAACCTTGTGGAGAGTCACGAGGTCACTGGTGTAACTGGGAGGAGAATTTGTCCTTCTAGCTTTAAAAATAGCTGTATTTTCTTTAATGGCATCTTCCTTGGGGCAGCCAGGAGCTTGCAGGAGTGCACAGCCCAGCTGAGGTGCTGATTAGCAGGAAGGGGTGCCAGGATGCCCCAGTTAATCCCATTTCTAAACCACATTTGTCTCTAAAAATGAACCAAACCAAGCTGGATTTCTTCTTCTTTCCAAGATTTTTAATTTCACTGGCTTCCTAGAGCCAGGTTGATGATGTTTCCTCTGTGGAAAATGCTCTCTGGTATAATTAAATTCTGTAATCTCCAGAAGCTGAAGTGTTTAGTTGGGGTCTAAGGGTGGGGGGTTTTTATCCCAGCTCTGTCTGTCCTTACCAAATTTTGGGGTTTCTAGCGATGGGCGATTTGGGGCTTATCTCTGGGAAGTGCTGTGAATGCCAGACCCATGCTTACACAAGGAGAGAAATGCATGAGTTTTTCCACATCAGTAGGAGCTGGAGATTTTGCTAAAGGTGTCTCCAGCTGCAAGGAGCGAGATACGGCTCTGCTGGAGAGCTCTGGAGAGGCAGAACTGAGTAGAAAATTTAAATGTGGATTTAATGCCTCAGAAAGCCATCTGTAAGGGAAGGTGCAAGTGCTGGCCTGCTCTTGGCCATGCAACAGGTCACTTGGGCTGGCTGATTGTGAGGCTGCTGGAGCACAGGCGTGGTGTTTGATCTGACCTGGGAGATATTCATTGGGGAGCCCTGGGCTGTGGCACAACCCAAGGCCAGTGATGTCCCTGCGAGTGCTCTCCATGCACAGGGTCCGGCTGGATCAGCTGTTTGTGTCCCCATTTTTAAATGGAAAAGCTGCACTGAAGGTTGTCAAAGCCTGGGATGCAGATGGACAGACTGAGCACAGCCAGGGCAGGGTGGCTGGGATGCAGTTGCCTTCCAAATTCCAGCCGGTGCGTGCTGAAGGAAAAGGAAAAGCAGTAAGTAAAATCTGTTTGTTGCCCTGTTAGATGGTGAGGCAATGGCTGAACCTCTTAGATGACACTACACAGCACTTTTGTAGTTACAGCTGGTTAAACCCCAGCTCTGTATGGACATGGGCTGAGAACTACATTCCTGCTGCCCATTCTGTTTGGGCACGGGGGCTGTGCTGGGCATTCTGGTGTCCAGGGCAGGTCTGTGCCTCAGAGAGCTCTGCAGAGCAAACCCATGCTGGGAGGGAGCATCACCTCCACCCTGCTCAGTCCCTCAGGGCTGGAGAACCATCTGTGCTCACCCCACCACAGCAGTGGTCGTGGTCAAACATCTGCTGTGCCCCTCGGTGCAGCAGTGCCCTGTTTGTGGGTCCCTGCAGCCCCCTGTGCCCTCAGCCTTGCTGCTGCTGGCTGCTCCCCTGGGCATCTCATCAGCCTTGCCCCTGACCCATGCCCCCTCCTCACACCCCACCCTGGGGTTTTGTTGCCCAGCACGTAGCTGATGTCAATTTGTAAAACAATACTTCAGCATTACCCAGTGAAAACACAGACGGCATTGTACAGCTGGGAGCAACATTGATTGAAGTGATATTTAATCCAAGGAAAATACATGATACATAGTCTAGGATTCCTCGCTTATCCATCATATAATGCAGTTCATGGGGATTAAATATCCCTCCTGTAAAGTTGGTTGAGATCGGTGTTGTTATTTGTTTTGCAAATGATCCTGACAGTGATGCTGAGAGCTATTGATTACCAATGGTTCTTTAAAAATTACTATTATACTGCAAATTACAAACCTTGGGGGTATCCAGTTATATGATAATGGAAAGGCATTGGTGTGTAATGACACATGCATCATAACAAATTTGCTCTGGCTACATAATGGAGATTGAAAGGGACATGATTTATGACCAACAGGATTAGCTGCCTGCCATGATACACCTAAGGTAACATGACAACTGTCTAGTTGTTCATTGTGGCAAGAAGTTCTGATGATTACAACAATTTAGAAATAAATGAAAGGGGAAAAAAGCAAAATCTCTTCTACCTTTTCATTTAGAATACGCAAACCACTCTTCCAATTAATAAATAGCAAAAATCCCTCCATCTCTCTCCCAAGAGCCTCCACCAAGCACTGCACAGGTGCAAACCAAGGCTGCCAGTCCTAGTGGAACTCCTGGGTTTGCCTGGAAAGCCTTCAGAGTTTCTGGCCATGGCTGTGATGGAAGTGCAAACAAGAGCCCTGAATCTGCTGGGAATTTCAATGCATGTGTGCCCTTGAAGCCAGTGGAGGACACTCGTGTTGAGTTGTGTGCTCTCATTCCTGATGATGAATGCCTGATAACACAACTGCTTGTCTTCCAGGCTCTCCTGGTGTTTCCCAGCTCTGTAGCTGAGGACTGAATACTTGATGTGTTTGAGTGGAGCCTGAGGGCTGCTTCAGCCTGTGGTGGCTTTTAGCAGTGTCACAGGAGCCTTGTATGCTTTGGGTGCTGTGACCTTGCCCTGCCATCCTGGGAAGGCACAGAGGGCTGGTAGGAGGATTTTGCATTCAGGAATGTGTGTGGTGTGAAGGTTAACTCCTGTGCTCTGGGCATGCTGCAAATACCAAATGCCAGCAATGCAAACAAACCTTCTCCTCATCACCCAGCTGATCCACAGTGGAGCCCACAGACAGCAGTGCCTGGGTCTGGGCTTCTGTGTTAACATGCTCAGCTGGTCGTGGGGAAAGGCATGTCCAGGAGCCAGTGCCAGCAGAAGCACTTGTAAAACCAAAGGGAGGGAAAACCAGTTTCCCTTCCTCACCAGCACCTTTTGTCCTGAAGTTGTGTATTGCACTGAGAGTCACCAGGCTGCCAATGTGGAGAAACACCCAAATACCCATGGACAGGAGTCCTCCTCCACAGACACTGATTTACTTTTGCCCTGTGCTCGTTAATTCTGTGGTGCTGCAATAGTTGGGACACTTGCCCAGTGATTTCTTTAAAGAATTTTATCACTTGATAGCCTGGCACTTTCAGATGGGGAAGAAAGAGGTGCATACTTATTTAGATATTGTTCTGTTCAACATCTGAAGATCCAGCTCCAGCCTCCCATGAATCCCACTAGTTCACTTGGAAATGGGATGATGAAGTTTGAAATAATAAATGGTAACTTGGAGCCCACATGCACTAGTGGTTGGTGGGAGGTGAGTGCACCCCTGAGCACGAGCAGCACTGTGCTGTTACCCACCTTATCCAGAGGAATTATTCCCTCTGCCTGAAGTGTAAGCAGTGTCCTGGGATGAGGCTGCCAGGCTTTCTCCCAGAGTGAGGAGAAGCAAGGGCTCCTTGAGACCACACCATAGAAGCAGTTTGTGATATAAAAATCAATGCAGACTAAAATTCTCCTCCTTGTGGAAGTGCTGGCCCTTAACTTGCAGTAAAGCATTTATTGTGCTGTTTTCTCAGCCCAAGTCTGCAGGTCACCATGTGCTGTATACCCTGTCTCATGGCCTGTTCCTGTGTGTGCTGTGCTTCAGGGATAATCAACAGCTGCAGAGATGCTCTTTGTTATCAGGGAAGGGGCATGTGCAGAGGGGGCTTTGTTTTTCCAATAAAAATGAAATCCCAGCGTTTTGTCAGTAGTTCAGATATGGGAGTTTCTGCTTGTGGAGGCAGAGAGCTTTCCAGAGGAGCTGCAGTTTCAAGATTGTGGAGGAGGGTGAACCAGGAGGGGAGGTCACAAGGTGGGACTCAGAAATGCTGGCACAAGGGACCTCTGGGACTCTGCAGCTCAAATTCTTTTTTGAGGCAGGTTTTTTGCCAGTGGTGACTCAGGTTGGAGCTGGCTTTGTCTAGACAAGTCTTAGAACTCCTCCCAGGGTGGATATAGGTGGTGAGTTGACTGCTCAGGTTCCTGACTTCCAGGGGGAGCAGAGCAGAGGTATTTGGGGGTACAGGTCATGGGTTTCATCCTGTGACTGTGCAGACCCCGTGTGAGATCCTTTGGCACTTCAGAAAGGCAGGGGAGGACCTGAGCTGGAAAAGTTGTAGAGGGTGGAGGAAAAGGCTGGTTTTGGCTCTTTTTTCATCTTCTTTGTCACTCCCAGCTGAAGCTGGGTCAGGGTACAGAACTGGACAGGAGATGCCCTTACCCAGAGCATGCCTGACCTCTGCACAGGTGTGCACAGACATGAATATGCTTGGGAAGGATGTTTTTCCCACCATTACCTTTGTAGATGACCTGACCTGATGTCTCTGATCCAGGCCCTCCCAGGTGAGAGAGCTCTCTTGCAGGAACTCTTTGACTAGCAAAAACTTCACAGTGGCTCAGGGGAGGGCTGGAGTGGGAGGAAGAGAGCCCTTGTTCCTCTCAGCTGCTCTGGGTTGGGTGGACCTAAAAGTAGCAGGTATGGATGCAACTGTCATTACCCTAATGCTTTGTGTCACAGCTGGAGTGGGACATTGTCACATGTAAAGATTCTGGGAGGTCTTTTGATCCATCATTGTATCACGTTTTATGACAAAAATCAGTGTAAAATGGTCGTGGTTGGAGCTGTGTCCTTCAGCCCAGTAACTGGCTGCACAAGCCAGTGTGCACAGCAGCAGAGCAATGCATAATTCAGGAGGGACCTCTGAGTGACACAGGGGACAGAGAGGCCACACAGCTGTCACTGCACTGTGTGAATCAAGTTGGTTGGGTGAAGGTGGGGAGTCCCCCCTGTCCCCAGAACACTGGGCAGAACCTGCTGTCCTTAGACCAGCATCACCAGGGTTGTATTGTGTGAGACACACATTGGGGCAGGATTTGCTTCTCCTTGGAAGAGTTTATCTGGAAAATAATAGTATACAAGCATTTCTAGGGTACCCCACCCTGGACATTGCCTGTCCTTATGTGTGTGTCAAACAGCCCCTTCCTGCTATGAAGGGACTCTCTCTCCCCCTTGCTGGGACAGAGTGGGGCAAAGGGGGCCTCAGGGATGATGTGGCCATGGTTTAGAGAAGTTTGTGAAAGATTTGATCACAGCCTAGGAAAACTTCCTACCTCTCCTGTGTGCTAGAGATGACCTTCCATTTATTTCTCTCTTCTGCCATTGTAATGGAAGTCCAAGTGCTACACAACTGCAGAGATCCTGACACTGGAGCAGCCAGCCTGCACCATTTCTCTGGAAAAAAGGATCCATCCAAATGGTTCCTTTATGTCATGCTCTAATTTTGCCGCTGTTGTTTTATTTTTGTTTTTTTGGCTTCTTTTATTCACGGTATTCTTAAAACTTCCCTTTCAGGGCTTAACAGCTTAACCATTTCAAAATCATGCCAAGCGGAAATGTAGCATACGATTTTCTCACTAAACATTGTGCTGATCGCTCAAATGTATTCTGGATTTGTGGAAAAGCTGCAAAAAACTGGGATGAAAGAGAGTGAGAATTAGCGCTCAAATGAAGAGGCAGGTCTTTGCATAATTGGGAGAGGTCTGTGGAAGCAAAGAGAGTGCTCCTTGTCACCTTCTTGCTCTGCAGCATCCCACACTGGCATGGCTCACAGCAGGGTTGGTGGGCAGGCAGGTGGTGAAGCACAGCTCTCAGTCCTGAAGCTGCTACAGTCTTTAAACATGGGTCTTAGTCCTGGGTGTTGGTCCCTGATATTTGAATTATGCCCTGGGCTCTGCTACCAGATTCCTCTTTGGGTTTCAGCAGCTCCTTCAGTCTCTTGGGCCTCCCTCTCTTCTTCACAGGAAAGGGATTATAGTGCCAAAAATAGCCTATTTTCCTAGGTGGGCCTCTTTGTGACTCTCTTCTGTGAAATACGTCTTTCTCCCTGTTCCTCCAAGTGAAATACAAAGGAAATGTGATTCACCACCTGTGCTGATGTGCCAAGGCAGCAGGAAAGCTTCTGGTGTGCAAAGGATGCTTTGTACCTTCACATGTGCCCTTCTGACACACAGATTCCTTGCTGGGACTGGTGGCTTCCTGCTCTGCTTGTCCTACTGAGCAGCTGGAGGATTCAGGGCAGAAATGGCCCTGCCCCTTGTGCTGATAGAGCACCTCTGGTGGGAGCAAATGCCACTTTTAGGGAGGTGGGTGTTATGTGATTATAATGACAGTCCTGTCCTATTAGAACTGATTTGGGATGGGTCTGTTGTGACTTTTGTTTGGCTCTTGCTCCTGCAAGGAGCTGCATATTCCCAAGGGGAAGGAGATCAAGGGACACATTTGGGAATGCAGACTTTCTCCTGGAACTAAAATGGGTTATCAGCATCTAATGACTGCTGTGACTGCTCCTGAGCAAACCTGGGCTCCTGGGATGATCACAGGGGTGCAGACTGGCACAAGAGAAGTCAGCTTAGTGTTGCAGAGCTGAGAGGCTTGTTTTAGTCCTGACTTTCAAAGACGAGGATAGAAGAGTTATTTTTTTGCCATTTCTGGCTTTTTATGTTTGCTTGCATTAGAAGATCTTTGAGGGTCCTCACTACTTGCAGAAAATGCCTGTGGGACCATGAGCTGCAGAGCTGGGCTGCAGATCACAGCTTACAGATGCTCTGAGCTGCAATTTGCTCTTTTTTTACAACTCTCAGGCTTGTGAGGTGAAGTGAGGGAGAGCTGATGATTATTAGTACCTTTAAAATTAATATTGCTCTTTAGAACATTTAATCTTTCATTAACAATGAATACAATACACGCTGGGGTGCACGTAGCCCAAGAAATGGTCAAGTTCCTGCAGTGCTACAGCTCGGGCAGCTGTGAGTTCTGTGAGCAAGGGATTCTCCAAATCAGCAGAGGATGTGGGGAAGGGCTCAGTTTGATTTCCAGAAGTCTTATCTGTGTAAATCCCTGGGCAGGGGACAGGCAAGACCCTGTGCCCTGCCAGTGCCATGTGTCTTTGAAGCAGTTCCACATCCCTGCTTGCATCCCTGACCAAGACCTGAACATGGCCCCTGATTCATTTATTATATTCCTGGGAAAGGGGGAGGCATGTGGGAGTCTCTGGGCTGCAAGCAGAGATGAAGAGCATGGCCTGGGTACAAACCACACTGAGGGTGCAGATTGTGGACATGAAGTGAGAAGGCTGAGTGAGCAAACCCACTGTTTGAAAAACCTCGGGATGCTGGAGAAGGGAGCAGAGGGATTCCTCAATTTGTCTCCTTGCCTCTCCCAAGTAAATCCTTTCTGGCTGATGTGGTTGGCATGTGCAGAGCATTTGGCTTGGTGCTTCAGCGGATGGTCTCCAGTTGGGGTGATAGCTCAGAGCTGGGAGGGGGTAAGCATTAGGGAGCCCAGGGGGCAAAATGTCTTGCCATGATCTTCAAAGAACAGGAAGGAAGAGCATTTTTTCGGTTATTGTTCATGTTACAGGAAATTTCCCCACTCTCTTTTCAGTTAATAACCACTGGGGCAAGAGACTTTCCTAGCTTGTAGGGGAGCAAATCTGAATAAACCAGAAACAGTCATGTTGTCGGAGAGTGGCTCCACTTGAGTTGTTTTCCCACAGTTTGGATAAATAAGACAGAAAGAAGAGCTGCTGAGATATTTGGCAGAGAAATGAATCCCCCAGGAGATCGGGGCAATGTTGTTTATTTGTGGGAGCTGCCTGTGCATGAGGGGTCAGTCCTGCAGCTCTGTAGAGAGAAGGGAAACAAATGTTCTCTGTTCTAGCACCGGATTCATTGCAAGGAGGTATGCCAGGGATCATTAGTGCCACAGCCACCATGATCTTTTGCTCAGATTAGTTTTCTCTTTCTAAAGGCAAAAATAAAAAAAAAACAATAATGGCAGGTTCCCGTTAGATCAGATATGGACAAAGTAATAGCGGTATCAGAGAGATTGAGGTCTGCAAGATTAAAATGTGAAAGGGAGGAGAAATGATAGCTTTGGCCCTGCTTGCTGTTACAGCAGCCGTGTGAATAAATGACTCTATGCAGATAAGCAGGGCAAAAATAAAAGGGATGCTTAGGACGAGATGGAAAAAAAAAAAAAAAAAAAGGGAACTAATCAGCAGATTCAACCACTGTAATAATGCAGTAAACATGGAAAATTGCATTATATTAACTCCTCTGCTTCCCCTTGTATACATTAGCCACAAAGTCATGGATAGGTGATTCCCTGTGAAGGTGCAGTGCTGCAGAATCCAGAGGTCCCTGCTCCTGGGGGAAGGCGTGAGTGATGCTAAAGGGGAAAGTTGACTTTTGAACTGCCTGAGGAAGCAGTGACTCAAGAGGAGCTGCGGAAAAGCTCGCAGCTCACCGAGCTAAAAATCTGCTCCCAGGAAAAGGACGGCCGGTGTGCTTGTCCTCAGTGCTCAGGCAGCAGTAGGGTTTGTGCTGAACCACAGCTTAATTGCAGTCCTGGGATGTTCCCCTGATGCGGGAGAAATTGGTCTGCTGCAGCTTTTTAAAAGAATATATATATATATTTTTTTTTTCTTTTTTAACTAGTGAACTGATTTCCATTTTGTTCAATTTCTCACAAAGAATGACAAGTAGCCACTGCAGCTTTTCCCTGAGTTCAAGCAAAACCAGCATGTAACATTATTTGCAAATTAGCTTCATCCCTCTGGCTCCCAGTTAAAGCAGGAACTGCTTGGTCCAGAGTTGCTCCCAAAATATCCATTTAAACCATGTAATGATTCTGACTCTCTCATGCATAGTAGATGAAAGACGATCCGCGATTTATTTTTAAAGCTTTGAACCCCAAACATGGTCAATCATAGAAAAAAAGATTAAAAAAGGAGGAAGTCATGATAATGCAAAGCTGTGAGAAAAGCAGCCCTACACTTCACAGTAAAATCCGTTTTCTTTGCACTTTTTTATTAACAGCTTCAACTATGATCAGTGCATAAATCTACCTGCAACACAGGATGTTGGAAAATTACCGAGAGACAGCAACGTCCTCCCTGCTGCTTGGTGAGAAAAGAAGGATGCACCTTCAGGTATGGGCTGGAAAATTGTTTCATCCTCTGTTCTCTATTTGTGTTGCACTGAGCTTGCTCATTGCATTGATTAGAGGGGGGAAATGAGGTGTTTGCAAGAGGGAAGCTTCAGAAGGGATTCTCTAAACTTGCCTCAGGCCACAGAGAAGTGTCTGCCTGGGACCTGCTGTGCACCCAAGCAGTGCAAGGCTCGTTGGGCTGTACTGGGGGTTAATGGTGGTGTTTTGTCCTGCGTTTGCTGTTGTTCTTTCCCTGCCCCCGTGGAGGTTTTTGATCCTGCTCCTCTTGGTGAGAATCAGATCGGCTCCACTCCGGGTGCTCCCGCAGCCTCCCAGGAGGAGCAGCTCCGCTCTGGGCGCTCCCGCAGCATCGGGAAGCAGAGCACGGGCCCTGCCATTCCCTGCTGCCGGTTCAGGGAGGATCAGCTCCCCTCTGGGTGCTCCTGCAGCGTTGGGAAGCTGAGCACATTCCCTGCCATTCCCTGCTCCCGGATCACGTCGAACCACGCATACGAAATCGCCGCTCGCCCGGCGCTCGGAAGGGATCACACGAAGGGCTGAGCAGGATGAAGCTGCGTTGGCTGCTGCTGCTGAGCAGCCTTTTTAGAGCAGGAGCAGAGCTAAGCACTCCTCCTGGGTTTTCTTAATCCAGCCTCAATCCATGCACTTCAAACAGAAGCCTTGTTTTAGGGCTGTGCTGAGCACACGAGTCTCCCGGCAAGCTGCTCTCGTGCCTGGAAGGGGCAGCCAGAAGCCAAAAAGCCTGTTTTCCTCTTTTGAAGAGGATGGAAATTGCTCCCCCTGAGCAGGGGAGTACGGAGGGGAATCGTGGTTCCCAGGACAAGAAAAAGGGAGGGTTGGTGACTTCCTGAACGTGGATTTTTCTGACAGTTGTCTGATGCTTTGGGCTCAACATGGACAAGCCACTGTCCCTGAAATCCAGCATAGCAACTGGATTATAGCTGTCACATCCATCTCCCTAGGGAGAAAAAAGGGGTTTCCAGCCACAGAGGCCAGTTTAAAACATGCCAGCCTTCTCCAGCATTCTTTCCTAAATATATATTTTGTAGCAAATGAGGACCTAAGGGCTACTTAAATCTTGGCAACTGGTCAGCACTGTCATGTTGCAGGTTGGGATTTCTCATTTATCTGGGTGGGTTGGTTGCTTGTTTTGCCACCTTACAAGTAGTTCGAGGAAGTAATGGGCATTAGGTCATCTGTCATCTCAGTGTCTGTAGATGCCTGTCCAGTGGGAGTCATTGCTTCTAGTAAAGCTCTTTCTCTTCATCGTGTCCATCACTCCTGTTTGCATTTCCCTTATTGCCACGTTTGCTCCCTGCAGTGACCACTGGGGACTTGAAGTGGACAAATTGCTGTTGCTGGGGCTGGCTTTCACCTGGGGCCTCTTAGAAGGTGGCAGTATTTTGAGCACTGGGGTCCCCAGCATGTGACATGGGCTCCAGAGGAAGCCCGTGGTGGGACCTGATGTCTTGTCATTCCTGTTGGAGTGTGTCTGTGCTGGGGGGTAAATGGGGTGGAGAGAGATGTGCAGGGGTCAGAAAGGAGCTGCAGATTTCAGGAATTGAGTAGGTCTTTGTTTCACTGATGCGTTTCGTGGATGTCTTGGCCAGCACCAAGGCTTCCTCATCTGTGGGAAATACTGGCAGTCTTAGAGTGGCAGCTTAGATTGAGTTGTGACTGCTGAGGGCTCTTGGAGTGTTGCTCCAAGCTGGATCTGGATTAGTTAAACAGGTAGTTCTGTATGTATTTTCCACAAGTGAGGTGGCAAGAAGAGGGATAGGTGTTAGAAGGTGGGTGGATGAGAGCTGCTCTCCTGGTGCAGGCTGACCATTGTGCTGAGCTTTCAGCTGGATTTCCAGCTTTCTGCCACTTCTGCCTTGGCTGTGGTGCTCTGTCTGTACTTTGCACCACACTGATCTCTCCCCAGTTTTTCCTTTAGCCTCCCCTGCCTACACACGATGCACAAGGGCCTGACACCACATGCCAGGAGACACCATGAAGGTGGATTTTGCTCCCTGCAACCCTCTGTTCCCACCCCTGCATTTCTTGGGAGAACTCTGGCATCCTGTCAGGCCATGGGGGAAATGTTTTCCACCCCTTCCCACATCCATGCATGCCTTTCTCCCTGCAGGGAAACCCACGTTGGCACAGGACAGTGTCGGATGACGCTGCACATTTAATATAAGGATGCTCCTCTAAAGCAGGATGAAGGCTGAGAGTAACGCCTTTTAATGTTCCTTCTCATAATTATCCTCTTAATTACTCAATGAAATGCCCAATAAAACAAATCACTATAATTTCTATTTTATTCCCTGCCTTTTGCGGGTTATTTAAGAGCTCAGGATACATTAAGGAGGATCTTTGTCACGAGGGAATGCTTTCCAATAGATGATACTTGCAAAATGGTTTTATGTCCCTATCCTGTGTGTTTCATCCTCATTTTCCATGCCAGTTTGCTAATTACCAGAGGCACTGGTGGCTGGGAAGCACTGCCTCCCTTGCTGCCCATCTCTACTGCGATGAAGTCACAGCTCTGAGTTTGTGACATCCCCATGGCAACAGCCCGTGATGTCACTAGCGGGGATTACAACTTTGCAAAGCATCCAGGCACAGGCAGCCGGGCTGGAACTCTCGGGCTCTCACATGTCTTTAAATAGCAAGGAACTAAAACGCAGGGAAGTCTTTAAGAAGGCTTTAGATTTCCCTTTTTTTACCCTGAAGGAGGGGAGGCTGTTGACTGCAGGGCTGCCACCAGCAGTCCTGTCCCCTCGTCCTGCAGCAAGCCCAGCTCCCTCATGCAAAATTGGGGTTTGCTTGGGAGGGCTGAGCCCTGCAGTGACCCTGGTGCAGGATTCTGTGGCCAAGGGCTGATGTGTTGGGCATGTTCCCAACGTCCCTGGGGGCTGCAGATGTCCCCAGCCCCATGCAACTCCTTCTTGCTCTGTACTTCTTGCTGATAAAGTGAGCATAAAGCAAACCTGGGGACCATCAATCCCCAGAGCCACCCCCTGCCCATGCTTCACTCCATCTAACCTGCTGGCTCCACTGGCTGTCTTCTGTGCTTTTTGTCTAATATTCATAGTATTTGCATAATATGACATTGTTCATGCACAGGCAGTGAGGGAGGAAGATTCATATGTGTGCTTCTCTAGCAACAGGAAAGTCATGTAATAACCACACTTTATTTTGCACCTGGGGAGGAAATTCAGCTCCCATGGCCGGTACCACAGACTGTGCAGGGTGTTTAAACACACAGCCCCAAAATTTACACAGGGCGGCCACCTGACTGATATTTATGTACCCTATTTAATCAGCAGAAGCAAATCAAGCAGATGGAAGAGTCAATCTCTTTATTTTAGTTTTTCTAAGGTAGGAATAAAAATGATGTTTCAAAGGCCAGCGTGTCTCAGCTGAGCAGTGGTGGGGAAAAGCCGGTGCCGCAGAACATACTGTCCTGTCTCCTGCTTCCTCAGATCATAACTTCTAAGCTGGATTCAATAGGAATAAATGTTCAGTAGTTCCGGTGGTGGCCTTTGGAAATGGAGCTAATGGAACAAGACAAAAAAATAGTTACAACATTTTGACAAGCGCCTGAATGTTTAATGCTATGCACGGCAGCAGCCCAACCGTGGGGAGGTGGTGGGTGCACCTGCAGGGAGCTGTGCCCCTCGTTAGCACGACAACGAGTCCTCCCACAGGCACAGGAAATTAAGCAAATGCTGTCTGAGCTGTGTGGTAGTAAACAGGCCAAGGGCAGCCGTGGCTTTGGCAGCCCCACACCGTGCAGCAGGTGAAGGGCTTGGTGGCCTCATGCTGGGGATCCCCGGAGGCAGAGGAGGGTGGCCAGTTCTTGGAAAAAACTGGTGGAGGAGAATGCATAACATTACCCTGAGCTGAGACAGGGGAGATGAAGAGGCTGCAGTGATTAAATTGGATCTACTGAAATCCTTCCAAAGAAGGCTTAGGAATTAAGAGCCATCAATGTCACATTGAGGGTCACTCGCTGCAGGACATCTCCGGCCGGTGCCTGGCCTCCCCCCCGTGCCTCTGTTTAGCCCCATCTGAGCCTGAGAAAACTCATCCTTTGTTTCAGAGCCCAGTTAGACATTCCCCTCTGCCACAGAACACTGAATCTCAGTGAGGAGGGCCTCTAAGAAGCCAGTTTGTCTGGAGAGGAAGGATTAGATTGTGTGTGGCCAGATTTGCTTTGAATTCAAGTGTCATCAGGGATTTAATAACAGGGGAAGGTGGTGGGGACAGAAGGCATTGAATGGGCTGGGCTGACATTGCCTTTGTGCAGAGATCTGCTGGCTGGTCCCCTGGCAGCAGCAGTGATGGAGACCAAGCTCAGGAGGTGTCAGCTGGTGTCCCCTGTGCATCAGGGACAGCGTGGTTTGCTCACTGAGACGATTCTTACCATGCTCTTGGGACTCAGCTGAAGCCACCGTGCTGTGCTACAGGCTGGTCATGCCTGCCTGCCCCTGTGGCTGGATCCAGCTCACCAGAGTCTCATCCAGAGGAGTCACGGCTCAGAGCAATGATCCAGCAGCACAGCTGTGCCATGGCAGCCTGCACACACCAGCAGCACCTCAATGTCAGATAATACCCCCCCAGTGCCAGCACTGGAATATTGGTGGGATCAGCCAGAGCCAGGATGGAGCCCACCCGTGAAACTGGCAGGCATTCCTTGCCTGGGAGTGAGCTTCCAGTGCGGCTCAGATGCTTTGGTCATGCTGACCTGCACTAGACCAGGTCCTCAGTTTGTCGGCTGCCACCGGTGCCACATTTACACACCATCAGTTCTGTGAAGCAGGGCCACCTCTCCCAGCCACGTACAGGCACTGAGCAGAGCCCCAGAGGGACTGTCCTGAGTGACAAACCTCTGTCTGATCTGGGACTCCCACTGAACGAGGTTTTTTATGCCCCTCCTCCGCCTTTCTCCTTATTTTCCACAGCTGGAACGACGGGTCACAGCAGGGAGATTTTCACACATCATTAGAGCCAAGTGTCCAATTCCACACAGCCGTCAACTCCAATCAGAGCGATTTAAAAGGCAGCGCTTCCTTTAATCATCCGGGGACGCTCAGATCTGTTAGTGTGAACTGAGTGCTCCCATAAGCACGGGAGAAGCAGAGGGACGGAGCAACGGGGAAACGATGCTGAGATGGGACTTGTGGTGTTCAAAAGCAGCGGCTCCTCACATATAGATCAGCCCCAGGGCAGACCTGGTGGGTGAGGTCCTTCCTCCGTGTCTTGTCTCTTCTGGTTTTCCTCCATGGGTGATTGAGGTGGCCATGGGTCCGAGTGTGCATGAGCAGGGCCCACGGAAGGGCTGATGTCTGCAGCTGAGACCTGAGCCAGGGGTGATGTATCAGAATGTTTCTAGGCAGGAGAGAGCCTCAGCAGCAGCATTTCTGACTCATGGGGTGGAAGCATCCTGCTGTGTGAGGCCCTAAACACTGGAGGTGTCCTGGAGACCTGTGGGCACTTGATCAACCTGCGGCTCCACAAATTCTCACGGAGCAAACGAGTAACCTGAAATCTCAGAGCTGTGCTTCACCTCTCGCTGCCCCAGCCAGCATCCCTGACCCTGGGCCACTGTAAAAATGTGTGCTGGGCTCTGTGAAGTGATTCAGCTCCACGTCTGTGCCAGGAGCAGGAGACACACAGGCACAAAATCCCTCCTTCCCAAACAGCACCTGGAGCCCGCAGAGCGGAGCGTGCGCAGCCCTGCCAGGGCCGTGCTGCATTTTCCCTGTGTGCAACCACACGACCTTCTCTTGGCCTTCTCACAGTGCTGCCACAGCCCCCATGCAATGCAGATTGCACGTGGATATGGGAAGGACAAACACATGAGAAACATCACGGAATTACCAACACACCTGACTGCAGGAAGATAAATGTCCTTCCCAAACGCTCTGGCATGCGCAGAGTCACTTTCCACAGTGTCCCTGTCTCAGAGATTTCAGTGCTCATGATTTGTCCAAGGGCAACTTTGCAAAATGTCAACGTTTTAATCAAAATTCCCTGTGACAGGCTTCAAGTTTTAATTAAAGGAACTTGGGGGTGTATGTTTGTTTGTTTGTTTCCATGAAATTAGTTGTGTTTTTTTCTAAGAAAGCAAATGTTTTTCCAAGGAAAAAATGACAGCCCATTTTTTTTGCTACTCTGCTATTTCTTTCTGGCTAACCTGCTTTCTAAAACAACCTGTGAGCCTCTCCAGCAGAAAGTTCAGCAATCTGGTGGTCCTGTGTCACAGGTTCCTCTGAGAGTAGCACTGCCAGGACTGCCCAAGGCAGCATGTTCACACCACTGGCCAGATCCACACGTGCCAAGACGCCTACAGCCCTGAAAACACAACCCACTGATGCTGTAGATAAAATCAGCAACTTGCAGACAGAGTTCTGCCTTAAAATCCCAGAGACCAGCAGCAACACAGGCAAAGGCTAAGAGAAATTTTGCCATTAGCCTCTGAAAAGCCGAGAATTTCTGCTAAAGAAGCAATCAGGTCGGTGTTTGTTCTGCCCTTGCTGCTGCAAATTGATTGGATTGATAGGAATGAAGGCAGTGGTGTAAGAGAGAGTCAGAGCAGCCTTCTGGACTTTGATTTGATCTCTGCCTTTCATGGTCTTCCCTTTTGTACTTGCTCATCGCTTTTAAAGGCAACTCTTTGATGAGAGGTGGCGAAATCTCACTTAGGCAGAGCTTTTTGGCAACAAACATTTGACTCTTGGAGCTGCCCTCATCTATTGGGTAAACATGAAATGATCATCTTTGACTGGAACTGATCCTCTAGAGCCATGTCATTCCACTGGGGAGAGGTATTTTCACCGATTTTCAGTGTGGATTATTTTTGTAACTGACTGTAATAGTTTCTTTGGCGGTATTAGGGCTTATTATGTCAGGATTTATTTTGGCGTGAGGTGATTCGACATGCTGTAGTCCTGTAACTTACCTTTGCCTGCTGAAATCCAGGGGCCCATCTCCTGCTCCCACCACTGACACAGTGGGGGCAGCTCTTTGCAGCTGGACCTGTCTCCCAAGGTCAGCTTTCCCCCAGTTGCTTTGTAAATGCTGAAGGAGCAAGTTTAAGAGAACAAATTCCCTTGTGAAGGACAGGTTAAAACTCACCTAGGTGAAACATCCATATGGAAAAACCTCCTAGAAAGAGGAGGAGAGGGCAGCAGGGAAGGTATTGCAGCTTCAGAGGAGCAGTGCAGGCACTGGGAGCTCCCTGGCATTAGCAGAGGGGTTAGCAGCAGAAAACACAATTGAGGATTAAATGTGGATTATGCTGCAGCGATCCTGAAACATCGGCAGTGCTGAGGCAACTAACAAAGGACTTTATTTCCTTAGGAGAAGAACTGCTGGGCCCAGAGCAGTTGTAGATAAAACTCTTCAGGAGCTGCTCGTGATGAAGTGGTGAGGCAGTGAGGCAAGGCAGCATGTTTGGGTATCTGATACCTCCTGGAGAATACGGCAGTGCAAACTGGTGGATCTGCTCCTCAAAGCCCCATGTAATATGGGATTTTGGGCATCACTTCACCATAAAACACTGCCCAGGCTCCACCAAGTATCAGAAGAGAAGGTTCACATAAACCCCTTCAGTGCTGTTCAGTAGAAATGGATGGGTAAGACTGGCTGCTCTTCTCTCTCCGTCAGCATCATTAAAATCATTCAGGACCTTGGGTTTATGGTGCACCTGTCTTGCTGGGGTTGGGAAAGGATCGGCCTCATTATTTTTGGTCTCCCCTCAGCTAAAACAAAGGCCTATGTGTAGGAACTCCTCTGGGCTGTGCAGTCAGCCAGGCTTGAGGCTTCCCAGCTGAACCATCAGCTTGGTGGAACACTGAGATGTAGAGATGGATGATTGGGATGGATGGACTAGGTCATGTTCAGGTGGCAGAGGCCAGGAAATTGGGACTTCACTTGCCTGCAAACCCTGCTGTGCTCAGCAAATGATATTGGGCAACACTGACCTCCTCGAGCTGGAGTTTGGATCGTGCTCTGCTTGGACAAAAGGAGGCACTTCCAGCCTGCTGAGCAGACCCCTCAGGCTCCCTCCACAGGCTGAGCCCCAGCAGGGGTGTGTGCAGGAAGGGGGATGGACCCTCTGCTCCATAACACAATGAGCAAGGCAGTGCTTACACCTTGCCTGCAGCAACAGGGCATTTGTAGGTCCCCTGGCATGACCTCGGGGCTGGGAGGAGCAGGGGGCTGTCCGTCTGTCCATCCTCTCCCACCACACGAGCCAGAGTTAGCCACAGCTCCTTTTGGCAGCCCGATTCCCTGCTCCAGCAAGTGCTGGGCTAATGGGGAGGCGGCCGCAAGAGGAACACTCTGTTCAGCAGCTGCACATTCCATTAATTTAATGAGGATTTCTTTTTTTCTTTTTTTTTTACGAGGCAGATGGCAAAATAGCTATTTTCTGTTGTCTAATAAATACCATCAGCAAGGCAGAAAATGTGCAATCTCGCCAAGTCCTCTCCTGTTCCTCGCCCTCCTGTCCCGATGCGTTTCCCCGTTCTCTGCTGGCAGCTGGTGGGGCTGGGAGGTGGGATGGGAGGGAGAGGTGGGACACCAAAGGCAAGTCCAAAATTGCTGGTGGGACCTGCACATTGAGACAGCAGCTTCCCCTGATTGGGCAGAGCCTCGGTGTCCTGCTGGGAGAGCTGTGCTCTGGCAGCCTCCGCCGATCCAATTCTCACTTCATCTGATTGCAGTAATAACAACTCACACAAATTTCCTGCCTCAACCTGAAATCTTCCAGCTCTGCAATGCAAATAATATAATGTGTGATGAGGAGCCCAGTGACGGGGATAATAATAATAATAGTGATGAAGCCTTTATTCAATGAATGAGTGAATCAAGCAAGCAAAAATAAATGGTATTCAGGGCTTGGAAATCAATAGGAAGAGAAATCAGGAGGATATGCAAGGGGGACTTGCATCTCTGGGGGAGCACTGTCCTTAGGAATGGCGTGAAGGAGAGATGAGCAAAGCCCTCTGAGCTGGGCACTCCTTGTCTGCCTGTGCTGCTCCTGGGCTTGCTCCTCTCCTGTGGTTATATTGCCTCTGCTGAGCTCACTGCTGTGCCTGGTCCCAGCCTCCCTTGATCTCCTTGCCCCCCTTGATTTACAGCTCTCCTGGGCTCTCTGAATGTGTCTAGGCAGCTGGCAGGCTACAGACCTGACCTGGGGTTGGGTAATAACTTGTCTTTTGTCCCATGCCCAGGAGGTTGGCCATAAAAAAGCTCCAGACATCAATTTTCCTCTCCACCAGGGTGGAATTGCAAAATGATGAGTTGGTCTTTGCCCTCATTTATCTCTTTTTTCCTTCCTCCTCCTCTTTTTATCTTTCTCTATTCTTCCAACACTACTGCTCATTGCTCTCTTCTTCATCCCCTTTCCACTATCTCCTCCATCATTTACCAGCCTCCCTCCCCTCTGCACATCACTGCTTCTCCTCTCTCCCCCTTTTGCCCTCTTCTGCCTCATTTTTCCTGTGTGTTTCCTTCGCATCTCAAAACTTTTATGATTTTTCTTGCTGTGCATAGCAGTTTGATATCCATACCTGTAATAGCCTGCTAATACAGTAATTCCACAAGAGACCCTTTAAAAACCCAAAGCCTTGGCAGGTAGTAAAACTCACCTTTTAACTTGGCTTCCTCTTTATCAGGGATTCATTTCAGACAGGATTTCTGTGTGCACAGCTCTGCCACTCTCTGTTAGTAAAAAAAAAAAGAAAAAGGATTAATTCCTGCAACAGGTGAATATGTTTCACAGCTCTGCTGAGCAGGATCTATTCTCCACTCTCTGCAGGTACATGGGGGGATTTAATCATCTAACATGGTGCTTCTCTTTGTCCAGTGGGTGTTTAAACTGCCTTACCTGTACCTGTGCAGAGAACTCCTGGGGAATGCACCAGTGGGGCATTCCCATGGAACCTTTGCAGGATCCAAGGGATTTTTCCACTTTCTGGAGAGATGCCATGTAGCAAATTCCGAGCTGACATCCTGCTGTCTCAGGTGATACTGCCATGGGTTGAGGTTACTGAATTCTCTGTCCCAGCACTGGCAGTGCCAATCCCTGCCCTGAACTCACCTGTTGAAGTCTCCTGTGGCTGCTGCCTGTTTCTCCAAGCAGTGCTTGCTCAGGTGAGGGACTGGCACAGCTCCAACCTGGCAATGCCCCTTCTCTGACCTCTGAGAACAGAATCTTCCATAAGCCTAAAGAAAAAGAAAAAGCTTCTCCTACCCTTTCCCCTCTAGCCTCTTTTCATGGTGTCTGCAGCTTTGTATTGTATTTAAATTTATGCAAATATGTTAGTGGATAAAACACAAAGAAGACAAACCTGGGAAATTTAATCTGACTTGCAAATGTGCTGGGAAGAGGCACTTGGTGAATTGAAACCAGACTTTTACTCCTTTTGCCCCAACACCTCCAGCAGGACCTGCCCTAGAGCAGTAGGGAAGTAGCTGTGATCCAACATCCTCTCCATCTCCATCTCCACTGCTATGTGGGCTTGGGTGTAATGAAGAAACCAGGGTGTGCTTCTGTATTGTAAGTGTTGCAGCAGCACTGACCTCCCTTGGGCTCCCCAGTGTCATCCAGTTTCCCTGCTGGTCCCTAAGTGTGGGTGGAAAGGGCTGCATTTGGTTTCTCTGCAGTAGTGGCTGAGGTGGTGGTGTCTTGGTGGGAACATTGAGAGTGATGGGAACAGGCAGTGAGCAGCTCTTGGAGCTGGCAGCAGGCAGTAAGAACTGCCTGCCAGTTCCTGCTTTGGGACTGCTAACCTTTTCCCAGGGTGGAGAGCCCAAATTTCATCATCTCCAGTGGGTTCCTGAGCAATGGGGCAGGAGATGGCACTGAGCAGGGAGATGTGACTTGCAAATCTTCCTGTCAGGATGTTTTCTGGACAGCACAAATCTGGAATAATTCCCCTGACCAGGCTGCCAGCTTTATACACAGGAGATGAGGTAGGAGATAATACAGCATGTCTTGTGCCAAATATTCAAGAATTTCTAAGTACATTGCAAACAGGGACCTACAGGGCAGCATTGCTCTTTCCATTTGACACGCAGGAAGGCCCTTGAAAATGGTGAAGTTTCCTGCCAAGTCACCCCAGGGACCATAATCTCTGTTTTATATTTACAAAACTTTGGAACAATGGCTCTCTGTGCTTCCCTGACAAGACAGGAGAAAGTATTCATCTTTTCTAGGATAAAAGAACCTGATCTAACAGAGGTTCTGCTCTGGACTCGTCAAACATGGTATTTTTCAATAGCAAAAGCTGGCTAGCTCCAAGCAAAATGGGATTTTCAGCAAGCAAGGTGACCAGAGTTTGGGGAGACGGCCTGCAGGTAGAAAGACAGATACCAACAAATTATGGTGAGTCATATTTCCTTGACAACAGAGTTGTGAGATGCCCCTCATGCGTTGCTGAGCAGAGCAGTGGTTGCCATCAGGTCCTCCTTCCTCATCTTGCTCATCACCAGAACAGTTGTGAGGGACCCAGGAGCCCTGTTTGGAGGCACAAGTGCCTGGGTGGAGCTGACCCAAGGAAGTCTGTGGCTTACTTGGTATGGTTTGGTGTGAACTGCTGGTTCCCTTCACCAGCACTGTCAGACCAACATTTCAGGGCATCCAAAGACTCCTCATCCTGCCAGACAGCAGGATCCAGGTTGGAAAGGCAGCATTAAATAGCCACAGCTGCTTGGACAGAGCTTACAGAGGTGATAGAGCCAAACTCCTCCCAAGAACAGCAGGCAGCCTCACAGGAGGGCAGAGGGCACACAGGCAGCTTGGGAGGCTCAGGCTGGGCACTTGGAAGGAGATGTGCACTCAGAGTGTGGCACAGCTCCACAACAAATGGCCAGAAAAGGCCATGAGATCTCCATCCTTGGAGGTCTCCAGGACTCAGCCACACCAAGCCATGGCTGTTCCAACATTGAAGGTGATCTTGGAGATAACTCAGGAGGGAGCTCACTCCTGCATCTGAAGGACAGCAGACTGTCACCTGCCCTTCTCCTCAGTGACACACCTGGAAGAGATTTGCCACCCCAAACTGTTGTGTACTTGTGTGCTGAGAGAAGAGCCAGGCTTGAAATGTCACCTCATTAGAGCTGATAGGTGAGATTTGTTACAGAAAAGGAGAGCTATCACTCTTCTGGCTCCCGAGGGGATGAGCTCTTCAGCCAGAATGACTGGGGGATTGTAATGGAGTTAACTGAGTTAACTCCACCAGGAAGCTCAGATGTTGGCATTTAGCTGAAGAGGAGAAAACATCTAGATTTCTTTGTGGAGAAAATCCCTCAAACCCCAAGAAAACAGCATTTTCTCCAAGCAGAAGGAGAGAGCTCCTGCCGCATTGGATTCCTTCCTGGAGGCTGCATGTTTGGGGCAGTGAGTGTGGTCAGTCGAGGTTACAGCAGGTGGATCAGCCCTTTCCTTTCGTGGAGGGTGGTCCAGTTGTCCAGGGTTACTCTGGGTCTGCCCAGGAGGGCTGATGAGTTTCCATGGAGCCAGGACTGGCATGCAGCCATCAGTCTTCTCCTTCTCCCGCCCAGGTGTGAAACCCTTCTTCTCAATCAGCCTCTATCATCTTGGCTGCAGTGGGAAGCTGATGGAGAGAAATCCTTTCCTGGGGGCAAATTCAGGTGCAAGGGAGATTTCAGCAAACAGCTCTGAACTTCTGTGTTAAACAGCATCACCCAGAGGGGATGGCTTTGCTGCAGATGCTGCTGCAGAGGTGCCCACCTGAGCCCCGACCCAGCCCTGGCCTGGCAGCTGCTCTGCCCTGAGGGTCCCCTCTCCAGGGGCTTTGCTTCATTAACTTCCTGATAAGTTGAGAGTTCAGTGCTGAGTCTTAAGAAATTGGCAATAACGCCAAGCCTTCATACAAGGGTAAAAATAGCCCTAATAATTTAGGCAATTAGTTAATTAGCCTCATTTACTTGAAAGCACAGAGTGGCGTGGGAAGATTTTTTCTGCTGGGTTTGTTATGCTTTTCTCATTCACTTTGTTTGCTTTTCCCTTGCCATTTTCTCTGCTCCCTGACATAGATACAGGGACCCACAGCATTCCAAAGCAGTGGAATGCCAGCAGGAAAGTGAGTGCCAGCCAGGACAGGATGCAGGACAGTGCTGCAGGGAAGCAGGACTGGTTTTGGTACCCAGACTTAATGTGTCCTATGGGGAAGTGATATCTTTGTGATAGGGCCTAGTGGTCATGGTGGTCTTTTCCAACCTTAATGATCCTGTGATTTTTTCCATGCTGTTCCTTCCTCATCCCACCTCTGACCTTTCATTGCAGGTAGAAGCTGTGGCACATTCAGGGTGTCTCACAGCTCTTTGTCAAATCCCTGAGGGGCAAGACCCCACTGTTCATAGCATTGCTTGTTTGTTCCCAGTTAGAGAATTCCTGTCCAGTACTTAGACTAGAACTGACTGACAGGTGAAAGGAGGCAAAATAAAACATTTATCTGCATTTATCAGACATTTACTGGGGGGAACTGGAGTGCTGGAGTAGCACAAAGGCTCAAGACTATGTTGGTCCTTACTATGCTGACAGAGCAGCCTCCACTGCTGGCCTGTACCTGCTAGCCCCAGGGCTGCTGCATCTCTTGGTCCTCACTGCTCCCACCCAGCCCCTCTGGAGCCCATGTGGCCTCCAGTCCCAGCTGCTCAAAGCCTTCAGTGCCCCTTGCATGGCTGCACAAGCTCACCTGGTTTTGGAGAGCTGCTGGTCAGGTCCCCTCTTGTCCTCCTCTGACTCACACGAGTCCCATTCATTATTGACCTGGGGACCTGAATGAATCCTGTCTCCCTGAATTATTTCTGATCTTCTCAAATTGTTCATCTTCCCCAGAAATGACAGCTTGCAGGCACCTGGGAATAAATGGTGCCTTGGAACAATTTCATTGTTTCTATTCCAGGCAACAGGAATTCCTCAGATCTCAACATCAGTCCCCAAACCCCGGTGTGTTAGCATAACCTCCAGACAGCTACGAGTTTCTTGACCCAGAAAAAGGATAGGATTTATTATGAACCCTGGGAGACCAGTGTCCTTGCAGCTTGTGTACCCTAATGGTGTGCAGCATATTGTGTGCTCCTCTGGCTGGAATTTTCTTGTCGAAACAGCTCTCTGTCAGCAAATGCCACGTCCACAAAACAGGCTTATGTGTGTGAAATCAAATCAATGTTGATTAATTTTCAGTTTGGAAAAGAGGGGGGCAAAAAAACCCGTTAAAAATGTCAAGATGCCTTCTCCTTTCATTCTTGCAAGAAGAGCTTCAATTCTTTATCTCTTAATGACCTTTTGTTTAAAGCCTTTGTGCTTCGTAAGAAGTATTCCAAAAAGGACGAAGCAAAATGAAGTGTTAAATATCTTTTGAAGGAAAATGTGTCTGTTTCCATGAGCCCTTTTTTGTAATTATTATTTAAAGGGAGGCAGGAATCACACTTCTTTTCTCGCTGTTTTTTTGCCGTTTTATCCTAAATCAAGTATAGTTCCCAAGGCTCCCTGCTCTGGCCTGGCTGACACGTGCCCCCTGTGCTGCACACTGTGGCACAACAAACAAATGTTTTAGCAGGGTCAGTAGTGATAGGACAAGGGGTGATGGTTTTGAACTAAAAGAGGGTCAATTTGGATTAGATAAAGGGAAGTTTCTCAGAATGAGGGTGGTGAAACACTGGCACAGGGTGCCCAGAGAAGCTGTGGCTGCCCCACTGTTGGAAGTGTTCAAAGCCAGGTTGGATGGGGCATTGAGCAACCTGGGATAGTGGAAGGTGTCCATGCCCATGACAGGGGTTTGGACTAGGTGACCTTTAAATTTTCCTTTCAACCCAAAAACTTCTATGATTTTATCATTCTGTGATTTTTTTGCACAGGCAGTAGTGGCGAAGCTTTTATATAGAGCTGGTCCACATAGTTTCACCCACACTAAGGGTTTTTGTTTAGGCTTTTTTTTTTAATCCTGGGAGAAAGTTTTTTTGACCTACATAAAAAAGTTTGCTTAAAGCTCTTGCATCCTTCAGAATCACTCATGAAGCTTAAAAATTTTTTTTTCAAGTTATTTGAAACTCATGTTGAAAATTTCATTCTGGTTTTGTTAGTTTTCCTTTCTCATCTCCCTTTTTTTAAACTCCCAAGTAAAAAGCAGAGTAGTGGGGGAGAAAGGAGTCATTAAAGAAAACTGAACATTTCTACTTGAAAGACCAAGAGTTGAACTGGAAAATGTTCTTTCAACTTAAAGAAAAAAAAATCAGGAAAAAGTTTTTTTCTGAAGGGTAAATATAAACGTTTCCAGTGAAAATGTTCTGAGGGGAGAATGGTTATTTTGGAGCATTTCTTTTCCCCAGCCCCATGGGATGCCCTTAGTTGTACACTTAAAAATCTGAGCTGCACAGATCAGAGCCAGTGAATGCCTGGGCTCCTCCTTGGGACTGTGACTTTCCTGCTGTTGCTTGGGGGGGACAAACTGTCTGGGTGGGGGGGCCAGAGTGAGCAGGGGTTTGGTCCCAGACTAAGGGACAGTTTTAACCTCTGGAGCTGGGATTTCACCCTGGAACAGAGCACGAGCACTCACTCTTATGGTTGATGAATCCTCCACTCTTTACAGATGCTGTGAGGGGCAGTTTCAAAGTCATGGAGCCTTTTATTCCATCTGCATCTCTTCCTGTTGCACAGAGCTGAGTGTGCATCACTTTCCTCTTTCCTGGCACCACATCCCTCTCAGCCTCCCGACACATATGTCTCTTGCTGGAATTTTTTTTCTCCCAGCCTCCAGCGCTCAAGCAGCCGAGCAGCATTTGTGTGTCTCCAACAAGTAGCCACTGAGCCTGAGAAATGCATTAGCTGCCTGACCTGGTTCCATCCAGGTGTGAAAAGATGCAGTGGCTCTGGCTCTGCTCCACCTTTTCTGACCATGTGAGGAGAGGCAGAACGCTTCCCCTCTCTCCACCAGTTTGCATCATTCAAGTCTATTAAAAAAAAAAAAAATCCAGAACAACAGGATAGGAGTGGTGAGCAGATAGACAGAGCCAATCATGGGGAAAGCTGGGCAGATTAAAAGGCATTTAGAGGGTTTTCTGTACTAGAAATGAAAGAAAAACCCTTCAATTAGCTGTCTGCTCGAGGAGCTGAGCAGAAAGGGTTGAAAGCTGAGATCCTTTTGCAGGAGCAAAGGGAAATTGCCAGCCAGGAGACTGTCTGTGGGTTCTGAGTCAGGCATCATCATCAGAGGGGTGTTCAGCAAGGTGAGGAGCCTCCCTCTGTCCAGCTTTTGTGCCTTCCCCTCCTTTCTTCCACAGCTGTCCTTTTTGGCAGTGTTTCTGCAGTCCTCAATTCATGCTCAGAGCGTTGGAGCTTCACCTCTTCAAGTGCTGGTGCTCATGTCCACAGCACTCAGCTTGTCCATGTGCCCAGGAGGGTGATGTGGGTGCTGAGCAGCAGGATTACAGCTCGTGGTCCTCATCCTCCTCACCCAAGGGCCTCCTGCCCCATGCCTTTGTGCTCCATATATCAGCACATCCAGCCCCTCCTCGGCCAATGCTTTGGGTCACTTGTCACCATCTTGTAAAGCAAACAGGTCACCTGGGAAGGGAAGCAGCAGCTGTTCTGCTTCCTGGGATTTCAGGCATCTGCTTCTTCCACACACACACACAGGCTGCCTTTACCTAACAAACAATTATTTAACAAAGTATGCAAATAGTATAATTACTGTTATTTGTTTAGCTGTTATAAGTGTTTGAAATGTAAATGTCAACTTTGGGATTTTTTTTTGCAGGGTACGTGTGTGTTGTTGGCTTTCTCTCTCTCTCGTGTGTGCTCTCCCTGGATTGCAATTTGATGAATTTCTCCTTGTCCTAGAAAAAAAAAGCTAATGTGATTTCTCTGCGATTACAGCCGAAGACGCCGAAGTGGGGATTACTCACAGTAACTCCTCTTACTTAGCAGGTCTGAGTGGGAGGCAGGATTCATTACACCGAGCAGAGAAACAAAGAGGAAATGTCTTTCAGCCGACTGCTTGTGTCTGCCGAGGCAGCATCCTCACCAGTGACAGGGCTTCCCTCCCTGGAAGGCAGAGGGTCAGGCAGGGCAGTGACAGAGATGTCAGGATTTTGGCAGCAGGCTCACAGGAACCTGTTCTGGCCTGCCACAGCTCCTCCATGCACAGGAGGAGCAGCAAGTCTGAACTCTGGTTTTCTAAGCAATGTTTTTCCTTCTGGAGGAGACTGGAGAAATAGAAATGACATTACAGCCACCAGCATTGCTAAAAGTGGAGCCCTGGTACTCAGTACAGTGACATTTTCCAAGGGTGTGTCCCACCATCATCATCCTGGCTGGCATTCAGGACAAGAAGAGCTCTGGGGAGGTGGTCATCAGTAGCTCACAGCCTGTAGTTCAGGCAATCAATACAAGGCTTGTTCCCATTGCCTCAGAGTCAGTCTGTACTCTTGCTCCTGACGGCTTTGCAGTCCAGTCTCAGCAGCTGGTCCATGCTGGGAAGGCTGAGCAGTGCCTCTGGAGCTGCAGCACCTCTCTGATATTTCACAGCCTCCCATACCTGCTGGGCAGAACCCAGCCATGCTTTGGCTTTTGAGCTTTCTCAGATGCACAAATCCAAGATGAATCCAGTTGGATTCATCAGCTGGCAGCAAGCCTGGCACCAGCTTTTCCTTCATTTGGCTCAAAAGCCAGCCCAGGAGATGGAGTGAAAGTGGAAAGGCTGCAGTGCTGCCATATCCCACCTCCATCCTCTCTGTGACCCCTGTTCATGCAGAGTGCTGGGATGAGGAGCTCATGGTTTTTATGGGAATCCCAGGGCTGTGAGAGGTTTAAGAGGTTTTCACCTCCAGCATGAACCAGAGGGACTGGAAAGAACGAGGCAGTAAACACAACTAACAGCTCGAATCCTGGAGGAGCAGGGAGAGCTTTATGACCAGCTCAGCACCAAGGGGTGAGCCCCAGGACGTGGTGCACAGCCAGGGCACTCCCTGCTCGTGGCAGAAGATCAGGATTTCTCCACGTGTAGGTGCTGCCACTGAACCAGCTGTGCCTGTGCCCAGCAGGGATCCACGTCTGCTGGGATCAGTGGCTGAGAGTGTGTTGGGACATCAGCCTGCACAGGGTGCTGGTGGTGCACAAGCTGGGCTCTGTGGCGTGGCAAGAAGATGCTGAACCAGGCTTTGCTGCTGCTTCAGGTTTCCCCCCTGCTCTCTGGCAGGGCTTGAGTTGCTGGCACAGGACCACTTTGGCATACTGGCAAAGTGCTGGGAGTTGGTGCATGGCTCTGACACGTTCATCTCCTAACTGGGGCTGGCACTGCTCTCTGGACCAGCTTGTTAGTGTCCTGCAGCCTGTGCAGGTACCTTCAGCCATCAGCAAGGCTGCTGGTCCCTGGGCACTCCCACCAGACAGTCGTGCCATGAGGTGGAACCAGCAAAGCCACCTGGTTTTTAGTTGCAAAGACAGGAATCCAGTGACCTTTGGCAGATTTCATAGCCCAGCAGGCTCGTGTAATTGAAGCTGGTGATGATTTGTCATGGCTCTAAGCTTCCCCTATCTATTTCATTCCTCGCTCCCTCAGTCTCTCTTGTTCCCTCTTTCTCTTTCCTTCTTTGTGATCTCATTATCTCCATGCCTTTCTCTTTTTCTGTCTTCAACCGTAGCATTTCCCAGCATGGAGAGGTACCTCAGGATCTATTCGTCTTCGAGGGATTTAGCTTTTGCCTGTCACAGTATTTTCTCCACTTCACATCCATTATCCAAGAAAACCTCTTTCTACTCATAACCAGGAGACCTGCACCTGCCAGAAGAATCCAGTCCATTCCATCATAAATAATGCATTGCTGTGGTCAGTACCCCCAAACAGCCATGAGCTCCAAATCCCAACTTTTCTCCCCCTGTCAGGTGAAGGTTGAAGTGACATTATCACTTTTATTGAAATTCCCTGGTAGAAGGCAGGTTCAATGCTATTAACATATTTCAATTCAAGCCATTCTTATTTTAATTAGCCTTAAGTAATTAGTTCTAATTCATTGCCATTTTTTGCTCTGCATATTTTGGGTTATTTACTTCCCTTGCTAAGTAACAATTTGATGTAATTATGTGCTACTCATTCTTTCTATTTACATATGCTCACTCACTCAGATTTCCTCGTTGAAATTTCAACAGATCCTTTGAATTCCCTCTTGAATTGTTTTCTGAGTTGTCAGCGGTGTGGAAATTGTGGGGTGGAGAGAGAATTGATCCTCTTCTTTGGACATCCCTGGTGGCAAAGGCAGTGACAGTGCATGTGAGCACCTGGGCTGGCAACAGGCTGCTCTTGGAAGGGAAGCTCCATCCATTGCCAGGCTTTGTTCCCGGGAGTCTGAATTCCCATATGAAAGGAGTTTGGAGACTGTATCCAGCTCTCTCTGTCTTCCTCTTGGGTTGCTGTAGCCCAGGTGCCAAAGGGACTGGTCAGTGTTGCCCCTTCCTTTCATTTTCTTTGTGTAGCCAGAGATGCTTTGGCTTTCCAGAATGTAAATGGCCTGGCTTTCCAGAAGTGCAGTGCCTCTGTTGCTCAAAAATCCTGCACCCTTTCAAGTCCTGTATTTTTTTTTAGACATTTTAAGTACTTTGAGCAATTTGTCACATTTACATATGTCAATTTTTTATCTGGAATGTAGTTTTGTCTCAGCAACCGTTTTTCTAATTCCTCTGAAGTGTCGGAGTCCAGGGCATCCCTTTGGATGACCTGGGACCCGAGAAAGGGAGTTTGAATCCTGGACAGGAGAGTGTGGGNAACAACCTGAATCTCGGGGGAGAAACCAAACCCAAGACTGAAGGACCATATTGTTGTCTTCTTCTTTCCTCAAGGGTTGCCCTTTTCTTAGCACCTTCTCCATAGCTGAGATTCTCAGAGGGTTGTGGTTCATCCATCTGAGTCTGTTTGCTCTTCAGCTGCTCTGAACTCATCCTTTTCATTGCCTCAAAACTTGATTCTGAGCAGTCTTAACACCTGCCTTCCTGGAGATCCTGAAGAAACGTGGATTTCATGCTCACATGGAGTGCGTTTATACCTGCATGTATATGCCTCACAACTTTTAAGTGCATTATCCAACTCCAGCCGAATTTGATAGAGGGTAGCAGTCTCAAAAATAGCAAGTTCCCTCAAGGTTTGAGCAGACAAGCAGAGGTAGAAGAGAGATGCCCTACTTCTACTGAGGAAAAAGTTGCCATGTTGTGCTGAGCCTTTATTTGATGCCGGTGAATCCATTTGGGAGAGAGCACAAATCTCAGCACCCCACCCACAGGAAGGACTTCAATCAGCACATGCCTCTTCTCGGTGCCCAAGTCAATCAAGCTCAAAGAAAGCAGGATTTCATAGTTCTGGTGCTCATGGAACTACTTGGGATTTTTTTTTTTTTTGAAGTAGCTTTTTCACTTAAAATCTTATCAGCCGTTCGAACCCATGTTCCATTAGCAAATCCTACTTGCTTCATGAATATGCACGTTCACAATGTGTGGCGTTGGTTTAACTGCTCCCATTGAAGTTGGTAATAAAACTCCTGCTGACTTCAAAGAGAATAGAGTCAGGCCGATGCTTAGTGCTTTGGAAAATCCCACCCCTTGTTGTTATTTTATTCTTAACACATCTACTCAGGAGCTGTGGGATGAGACTAAATACTCCAGAATGAGTAAAGAGGAAAAAAAATAAAAACAACCAAAAAAGAGAAAAGATCAAAGAGCCGAAAATGAAAATCCACATTCTGAGGTAAATATTTAAGGACCTGTCAGTAAGAGCAGTTCTGCTTTTGTTTGGTGAAGGGTCACAAACCGCAGCCTTGAGGCAGGAGAGGCACTTCATGCCTCACGCTGAGGCCACCGGTGGAAGTTCAGATCGCAGTGACACAAAGTGTGGCACAAGTGTGGTTTTGTGACACAAACCTCCAAACTGTGTCAAGGCTACACAAGACCATGAGTTGGAGTAGAACTGATTCCTTAATTTCTGTCCTTGCACTTCAGTTTTCCACGTCTAGGAGGGTCCAAAGAGGTTCTGATCACCTCTGCTGGCACCAGGACAGGGCAAAACCCCAAAACATCCCATGGGTTATCAACATCTGCAAGTGAGCAGATCCGTCTTAAATGAACCATTCCTCTACTCCTCTCTTGTGAAATATGCAGGGAAAAGATGTTGCAGAGCTTTACACCTCTTCACTTTGTTTTTTTTTCCCAGATGAATGAAGTTCTCAGGTCTTTGTTTTCCTAATACTTGATGCCCTCCCAAACTGCCATGGGAAGGGGAAGGTTCCCTACTACCACCCAATTTAGTGGAACATTATGCATCCAGCTGACTTCAAGGGGACATAAACATACTTAAAATTGTCATGCACAAGTGATTTCCACTGGGCAGAACTCCCTTGGCATCAACACACTCTTACCTGTTTTGCTGAATCAGGGCACATTCTTCTTGCAGGGACTTCGTGTTTTAGTGTGGGCTATTTTGGTATTTTCTTCTCCTAAGATTATTTCCACTGGAAAAAACACAGTATTTTTCATTCCAGCAGTATTTTTGGTAACAGTTACTATTTCCTGACAATATGTCTGTATTTTAGGACAGAACCAAATTACATGTTGGAAGTGCCTTTCCCCACTGCAGTTTCTCCAGCACTACTCACAAGCCAGTTACATCAGGAGCATAATCTGGAAGAGGCACAATAGAGGCTATATTAAGTTTTATACAGACTTGCCATCAAATTACATGCAATAGCTACTTGATCATGTTCTATCAATCCATTTTTGCCTGGCCATTTGGAAAGCAATTGCTTTTATCTCGATGGCTTATTTTTTAATTCAGACCTTGCAAGGGTTTTACCAAGAGTTTTCGTCTAATGGCTGCAGAATTCTCCCCGTCACATGGTTTAGTGCAATATGACTGTTATTGCACAGTTGCATGATAAGGGGTATTGGCAAAAAGAACCCTCTCACTGCAGTTAATTTTCACAGTTTTTCTGATTTTTTTTGTCTTTTCCTATCTGTTCCTTGACGTCGATAAAAATTTTGACAGCAGTTAGAATTTAATGCTGTAAAACAGGCTAGAAACTGTGACAAATATTTTTTTTTTTTGCTCTCCTGCCTGCCACTGTGCTCCAGAAGATTGTGAATTTACCATCAAACTTCTGCAGAGTTAGAACCTCTCTTTTAAGCTTTGTAATAATAGGTAAAATCCTACTCTCTGGCTGCACCTTATAATCATTATTAGGTCACAAATCCTAAGTGCTTTGTGTAATATTCAAGGCTGTGTTCCTAGCACTGTGCTTTTGGAGAAAATAGAAGGATCATAATTATGAAAAATTGCATTTTGTTGCATCTTTTGCCAATTCCCCGAGATCAAAAGGGTTAATTTCCCCATGCCTTGTACAAACTTTGTCTCAGTACAATTAACTGTGGTGGGCCAGAACAGGGCTGCACATGTATACTGCAGATTTTTCTTGTTGGTTGATTCCTTTAGCTTGGTTGTGGAAAGACCTAGAGAGTTTGAAAGAGTCTCCAGTTTGGATTAGATACAAATTGCTCCGAATTCATTTCCCAAATATCTGTCCTTCTTCTGGTTAGTACTTTAACTGGAAGCTTAATATTAGTTTTCCCTAAAGAGTTTCGAGGTTGATTTTTGACTCAGTAAGTTTTATTATTAAAAAAGGTCTGCATAGCTGTGGTTGCACTTATATTTGAAGTGCCAAAGAAATCTTGGATAACTGCACAAGTTACCCTAAAATGAGGGGAAATGATGAAGGAAGAAGTTCATACAAATGCTGCCTAGTTGGAACCTGTGTGTACTTTGTTCTACATTGCAGTCTCATTCTGAAACTTATGTAAAAAAGCGCCGTATGGGATGAAACTTTTAGGTGTATTAAACCCGTCCCATAATGTTTATTTTTGTACATGGACAGGAGATTACAGCTTTTCCATTGAACTTCCAAAGTCATCATCAAAAGAGATCGTTACTTTGTGAGCACTTTGTAGTCTGGTGCCTGTCCTACACTAGTTAATTCATGTAAATCTAAAGAAGTGGTTGCAAGCAGGATGGCATCAGAAATATGGAAATAGAGCATCTGGGTAGAAAGGGTAGGTTTTTGCAATGTTTCCACTGAAATTATTTTTTCCTGCCAAGTGAACAGATGCAGTGAAAACAGACAGTCTTATCGTCAGCCTTTCTTTTTGGGGAGAATAAATGAGTGAATGATCTATCAAAATATTTCTTTTTTCATTTGATTAA
Source organism: Illadopsis cleaveri (assembly GCA_013399915.1). Lineage (NCBI taxonomy): Eukaryota > Metazoa > Chordata > Aves > Passeriformes > Timaliidae > Illadopsis > Illadopsis cleaveri. The sequence goes on along the minus strand of VXBB01004899.1, from coordinate 405,435 downwards.
ACAGACCCTATTTTTAGCATTTCTAAATATAAACCAAACTGAGGTGAAAAAGAGGAAGGTTCACAAAGAAGGGCCACTCTACAAAGTCAGGTGCTGTTCCTGTGCCCAAAAGTGTTTTTAAATTCCTATTTCTTCAGCTAAGCTGAGTGAATGCAGTTCCCTGCACTCCAAGGGTGTTTAGCAGACTCACAGTCCTGATGCTCATATTTTGGTCTGATGCTGTGAGCTGCAGATATGTTTGCTTTTAGATTTCCTTTCGTTTCACATTAGGGTAACCACAACATACCTAAGGGTTTCAAGAGTCTGCCTTTTTCTTATGTTACAGTACAGGTTCTGGAATAAATAGCTGGAAAGGCTGAAACTTTAACAATGAGATAATAGAAAAATTTGTACCTTGCAGGCAAATACAAGATTTTGACACTTGGTTGCATTCTGAATAGAATATTAAGTTATTATTAAAATCTACTTCAGGTTAATTTTAATGTCATTTAGATATGAATGTTTAAAGATTTTGTTGTGTGATAAAAATAGAAATGAAAAATTCTCCTGAAGTCTTGCAAATGAAATGTTTCATTTATCAAAACATTCCTAATTCTTTTAAAATGTGATTTTGCCAGAACTAATTCATGTCATGAGAAATTTCAGGTTTGTTGAAATGCATCTTTCTGCTAGGAAAGTGAACTAACACCTGACCTAGGCTGCCTGGCTGCAGAGTCTGCTGGTCACATTTAATTCCTTTGCCAGAAATTACATGGTTATTAACCCTTTGACCATTGGTATGATACTGTAATGTTGGGCTTTTTTGGTTTTGCCGTTTTCCAAGCTGAGCTACATCTTCTTATTAAAATTATTTTGCATTTGTTCTGAAGAATTTCCATATTTTTCTACTTTTATATAAACTCCCTTGTAATAAGGCAAGGCAAACCCTTTTATCTTGCTGCCCCTTTCATGGAAGTCTCCTTTGGCCACTTTTGTTTGTGATTTTGCCTTTTCCCTTGATTATGTGTTGAGATTTCTGTTAGACTCTTTAGCATTCTGTCCCGCTTTTGGGTTACAGTGTTCATCTTTGGAGCTTGTTGTCTCTGTGTTTCTTTATCAAGGGAGGCAGCTTTTTCATAAATGCATTTTCTTTACAGTGCTAGCAATCCAAAAATTGTCCTGAAAAAAGAGTTTTCGCTGCTTAATGTAAAATTTCACCATGAGTAATCCTGAGTCATTTAATTTCATATCTTTTAAAATGTCTTTCCTAAGATGGTCAAATTGACATTTGTGTTCTCTGTCAACATAGTATTGAGACTGATACTGTGTGTTCCCTTCTTTCCAGTGAACAATCTGAACCCAAAAGATATCATTATTTGAGTGTTTCTGCTCAGATATTTAAATGCTGGTATGTAAGATGATTATTGACTTTTCACTTAAATGATGTAGTCTTCTGCAAAAATCAATTTTCCTTATATATTCACCAGCTGTATTTAAGAACTAGCATTTGGCTAGCACTTTTCACAATTTAAAATAGAAAAATCTCTCATGCGGTGGCTTTCCTTAAGAGATCTCCAACACTTCCCTGTCACATTAATCTCTTTTTAAATAGAGGAAAATTGAGGCACAGATGTAGAAATCAGTCCCAGGAAACTCAGTGGTTGAAGCAGGAAGGAAAAGAGAAAACAAGTCAAAAAGGAGAAACCAAGCATTGGCATATGTCCTGCTGGACTGTGATATTGTTAAGTGAATCTGTTCAGTTCACAGAAGGGTAATTTATATCACTTAGGCTCTAAGAATCCTGTGTATTCCATGTTTCTGGATAGACAGATGGATGCTCCCTTCACATGTCTGTGTTACTTTTGGTGTCACACTGTGAACTGAAGGTCTTGCTCTGCCTTGTCTTGAACACAATGCCATGAGCGCTGCCAATAGCCTGTTAAATATGGATGATCCGTCTTGATTTTCCAGATGAGTCAGGAAAAAATACTGGGAAATTTTTTTTTTGACAGGTGTAAGCCAATTGGTGTGGAGAACTGAAGTCTCCAAGGCATTTCCCTGGCCCCCAAGGAACCCTTTGGCTTCCAGCCATGGGCTTTTTGTCATCAGCTGCATCCTGTTCCTGGCGGTAGCACGCCCCAGGAAAGAGCACAAATCTCTCTCCTGGTGAATTACTGCTCACAACTCTCTGCCTCATTAATTTTATCCCCACTCCTCCTCCACATTTGCTGGCTTTGGAGAAGGGTCCTGACATACTTTTTGCAATTAGTGTGCCCTGCTCAGAACCAGTTGCAAACATTCCCTTTGAAAAGTTGTATATGGATGGCAGCCTGGCCTTCCTCTGGTGGCTTCTCCTGCCATTTAGTTCCCTATTTGATTGTCTCATGTTGATCTTTGAAATGGCAGTGTCTGGTTTTCCTGTAGAGTTCCCAAATCCTGGGTTTTACACAAGTAACTGTCCCATGTTATACAGCAGGAGTGGAATCTGGAGAGGTTTTGGCAAGATGGCTCTAAGAGGTGGCTTAGATAGCTCTAAGATCTAAAACCTGAGTTGGCACTAAGAACTTGGTCTTCTGAGAGGACTAAAACCAGCTCCCACTGAAGTCATGGAAGGTAATAATCTCATTTATTTATGGAAGACTTATAGCAAGAAGCTTCCTAGAACACAGTAGGATTATTTTTGCAGTGTGGGTTATTAGCATTGACTGTGGACTATGGCACAACAGAGACATGAAAACTTCTGTCTGCAAAATAGCTCTTAAGGATGTAACCAAACCCTTACAATTACAAGACATGGTTGTTCAAGACTAGGAAGATGGGTAGAAGAATACAGGTGGTGTCTCAGAAATAAATTGGTGGTTTGTAGAACTTTGGAATTGCTAATCTCAGGAAAACACAAGCTCAGTAAAAGGCTTGATCTTTTAGGAAGGCTACACTCACTTGAGAGACCAGTCCCTGCTTTCCTCCTAGGACTGCAAAATTACAACTTTCAGGTCACACTTAGAAAGCAATTGGATGTAATCTGTATCTTTTGCATGACATAAAAGAACTGGATGAGATAATCAGGCACCAGCGTGTCCTCAGGTCTTCTTAAAATACTGAGATCACTCCAGGGTGTGCTTATGATGATTTCCCCTCCTCCATCTCCTGTCTGCTGAGGGAATTTCTTCTCTTGTGTCTGCTCACCAAGTGCTCCCAACCCACCACCATTGTTGGCACAACTTGAGTTGTCTTCTCTGGTGAAGCACTCCCTGTTTCAGCACTAGGAAGGTGAAGTGTCTCGGCCAAGTTCATCATCCAGACTCCACAGCCAGTGGAGAAAGTTGAACACCTCCAGAGAGTAATTCATCCCATCCAAAAATAGATGTTTAAGACAGGAAGAATGAATCACTCTCTGGGGGTTGGTGCATGTCTCTGTGTTCACTGATGATAAAAGAAGTCTAGACAATTACTTTAACCTAGACATCCAGCTGTAAGACACCTTCAGCTGCGTGAGATCGAGCTGTGCTTTCAGGTCCCTAAGGACTGATTTCCACCCCCCTGCTCAAATGGGAAGTAGTTTTCTGATTTCACAGCAGCTTTCGAGCTGAAGTCACTGACAATCAGAATCTCAGTGAGCCACATATGGCAGTTTTACCATAACTGAATAGCTTTTTAATGAAAGGGTTTTTTACCCTCAGTCCCATCTGGGAGTTATCCATGAGAAGTTGATGGTGTTTTGAGGAAAATTTCTTTATTTTACTTGCTGAACCATTGCCACCATTAAATATTGCTGCATAATTTCCTCCCAAGGAGTCTGTTGTGCGTAGATAATATTCAAAATGTGGTCCCCATTGATTACTTTGATTGAACACATGCCACACATGATGTTCTCCATGAGCAGGAGTACAGCTCTTCAGATGGTGCTTGCAGACACTCTCATTTGTGAGTTCATTTCTTGCGGTCTGAAATTCATCTCTCATCTTCTCTCTTGCCTTCCTATGAGCTCATTTGTTAAATTATTTGGGGAAAGGCAGACAGGAAAAGGCAATGGATGACTGCAGAAGGCAACAAAGCACCAAGACCATAAGGAGCATCCACAGAGCTCTGGAGAAGGAAACCCCAGTGGAGGCAGCTGAGAGGAGGGAAAGCCTCCAGCACTGCACAACCAAAGTTGGAGTTTCCAGTTCCCAGTCCACCACTGCAGTTCCTCACTGCCCACTTTGCCCCATGGAGGTGACCAGTGCAGGAGCAAAGCTGGCAGAGCAGTCCAGGGTTCTTGGATATTGGCTGCTCCTCTTTCCAGCCCACCACTTAGAGCAAAGCCACCTTCAGCTGGTGGTCCCATGAAGAGTCCAGGGAGCAGGGGCCAGCACAGCCCAGCTCCAGCCCTACGTGGTTGTCCTTGCTTCCAGGACAGTGGTTCCTGTTCCCATTGACTGCAGAGCCGATAGGTGAGGATGATGATGTCTCCAAGGGGACAGAGGATTCCCTGGCAGAGGTGGGCAGATGTGTTACTCCATGGGCAGGTGAACTGGAGGAGAGGAGACTTCAGGGTGCCAGTCTGTGATCCTAAAGCTTCCATTCCAGACAGGTTGAAAGGTTTGGAATGGAAGATTTAGGATCATTACACAGCTTTGGCATCTCTGAAGAGAAGAACATCTCAGCTTGCCTTGAAAGACGTGAAGATTTAATTCCTTTGATTTTCACTTTTAGATTATTTTTTGCCCTTGCTGTTTTAAAAGTTCAGTTCAACATGGAAGTGCAGCCTTCAAGGAAAATACTTGGAAAACATTTTGACCAATATAGTTAATGGAAAACATTCCCTTTTTCAAGAAGTCTTTTGTCTCTCTCTTTTGAAAGATGGCAGGAAGTTTGGATGAAGCCTGGAATGTTTGGTGGGTTTATGTTTGTTTGTTTTGGTTTGTTTCGTTTGTTTATTTGTTTTGGTTTGGGTTTTTTTTTTGTTGTTTGCATGTGTATGTGAATTTTCTAGTTGCCAGAAAAAAAAAATTTGCTCAGTGATGTTACAGGTGCCTCTTTGCTTCCCCTGCCAAGACATCTGCCCACTGCTGCCTGCAGGAGCCCTCAGCGGAGTCCAAGCCAAAGCAACGGATGTGTTTCTCTCAGGGAGTTCCCTCCTTCATCCCTTGCTGTGTCAGAGCTGAACACATCCTGCCAAGATTCAAGCAAAACATCCCAGGAAAAGGTTGAGATATTCACCGAGCTCAAACTATTGTACAAGAAGTACCCTGGAGCAAAAGCAGAGCTGCGAGACACCATCACACCGAGTCGCTTCCCCCACCCCGGCAGGCACCACGCCGTACCAGACAAACTCCTCCAGATAGGATCCAGGCAGGGATGTTTGCTTTACACAGCAGCTCTTTGAAAAGGCAAATAAATGGACAGTGAAGCTGCACAGACGTGTCACTGTGCAGCGATTTCCGTTTAGCATTTATGTTTAGTGCCAGGAAACCCTGAGTCATGAATATGAAATCAGAAGGAAAGGAAGAAAGCAGTTGTTCATTATTAGAGCTTCGAATTGGGCATGTGGTGGGAATTAGCATTAAAAAACATGCAGGTTAAAGAGAGAGGGGCTGGCTCTGATGGTCCAGGAGGCTTGGAGAGCCTGGCTTTTCAACCAGGGGCTGTGCTTTTGTGGGGGCCTCTCAGGCTTTGCCCACGAGAAGTTGCTGCTAGAGAAGAGCCCTGGAGCTCAGGGTTACCATGATGAGGCTCTTGCTCATCTTGAAGTAGGGGAAAACAAGTCCTGAATATTATTGGAAATCCTCCAAATTTACCTTGAGGCAATGGTGAGGACAGGTGGGGAAGAAGAGATGCCTAACTACCAGAAATAAGAGAAATAACTGAGAGGAACCTCCAAGAAAACAGATCAACCTCAGATAGAAATCCTGAGGTCCCTAAAGGAAGCTCACCTTTAGTTGAGACTCAGTGGGGCAAAAATGAAGGAACCACAGCCCTGATGCTTCTGCAGGTGGGATGCCTGTCTCTGCCCCTCAGCTGCACTCCAGAGCTGAGAAAAGCCTCTGTGAGCCTGGGGTGAACCTGGCTCTCTTCAACACAAGCTATCTTCCTCCCAGCCATGAGTGTGGGACACTATCTTACTTTCTGCACATATTTCACCTCGAGAGAGCTGAACTTGTTCTGCCAAGGAGAGATGTGGGTCAGAATCACAGAATCATAGAACATCCTGAGTTGGAAGGGGTTCAGAAGGGTCATTGGGTCCAGCTCCTGGCCCTGCACAAGAGAACCAACCCTAAGAATCATACCAGGCACCTGAGAGCTGTCCAAACTTTTCTTGAACTCTGGTGGGCTTGGTGCT
>VXBB01004899.1:346945-397632 GCA_013399915.1 Illadopsis cleaveri | reverse complement strand
CCAGCCATGAGTGTGGGACACTATCTTACTTTCTGCACATATTTCACCTCGAGAGAGCTGAGCTTGTTCTGCCAAGGAGAGATGTGGCTCAGAATCACAGAATCATAGAACATCCTGAGTTGGAAGGGGTTCAGAAGGGTCATTGGATCCAGCTCCTGGCCCTGCACAAGAGAAGCAACCCTAAGAATCATACCAGGCACCTGAGAGTTGTCCAAACTTTTCTTGAACTCTGGTGGGCTTGGTGCTGCAACCACTTCCCTGGTGAGCCTGCTCCAGTGCCCAGACACCCTCTGGGTAAAGAACCTTCTCCTAATGTCTCTAAGATGAGTGATGCGATTGCAGCAAATATTTTTGATGGTACTGGGAAGGAAGAAGCAAATAAATACATTGCTGCAGGGTGGCAAGGGCTTGTTTTCCAAAGCAGCTCCTTGCATCAAACCCTGGGAGCAGCTCAAGGCAGCAAGGAAGTGTGTCATCCCCTCCAGTGCCTTCATCTGCAGCCGCCCAGCTGTGCTGTATAAGTACCCCTCTGTTTCCTTGCATTTTGGTAATTCCAGTGCCCTTAAAATACGACAAGAGCGAATCTGTCAGTGTGGGGCACAGCAGCTCGCAGTTAAGAGCAAAGCATTTGGCTGATACCCCTGGCCTGGAGGGTACAAGGTGCCAGGCAGGAGGTTGGACAATGGGCTGGGTGGGCAAGTGCCCATGGGACCGGACAGATCTGCCAGGGTGCTCCTCACACAAGTGTCCCCGTGCCACCTCCGCCCTCAATGACAGCTCTGGATCGTGGTTGTTTTGCAGAGCCAGGCTCTGCCCCAAGGCCAGGCCAGGGGAAGCTGCTGGCAGGGCTCTGCTCCACCCCATGCAGCTATGACAGCTTCAGAGAGTCGTTAGCAAGCAAGGCGCGCTTGATGTGAATAATTAAAATACCTGCTGTGCTTTTAAATAGTTCAGAGCCAGCCTTGGAGCTGCATGTGTGAGCGATGGCTGCTGTCTTTGGAGGAGGCCAGAGGAAAGAGGAGGGCTGATATCCAGTGGAAAATTCAGGGCTTGATGCTGCTTCTGGCAGGAGGAGGGATGATGCTGGCACCTTCCAGAGGGATGCAGGCAGTCCCTACTCCTGAGGGAGACTGGAGGCTGACACAGCTCTCCTTGCTGATGAACTGACATCACGGCACAGAACTCTCCAAAGTCTCCTCTCTGCCAAAAATTTGAGCAGTAGTGGAGCGCAGCACCCACCCTTCCAGCTGCCCCAGGGCTCTCATGCTGGTTCAGCTCTCCAAACCTGTGGGATAAGGATGTGGAGCAGGGGAACAGACACAGCCCCACAGCCTTGGGGCTCTGTCAGCACTGGCAGCGTGGGGCCCCTCAGCTGAGCACACACAGGTGGGGTCTGGGGAGGATGCATTGTCTTTTGCAAAGATTTCCCCAAGATATCAATTAGACACTGAAATCAAAACAGTTTCTGCATGAACAACTGACAAAGAGTTCCCTGCAGTCTCTCAGCAGCCGGAGTCCCTCTGTTCCTACCCCCAGCTGCCTCAGAGTTTGTATCAGAATAGCACTGAAGGGCCCTGTGCCCCAGCACGGAGGAGCTTCATAGAACAGGGGAAGATATCAAACACTGTGGCTGTGTCAGTGCTGCTGGAGCGTGGAGCTGTAAATCATCTCTTCTTGTGAAAAAAATGGGTTTCTGGGCAGGGGATGGAGGGGAAAATGACATTCCCCATGAGTTAGTTTCAGATTGAATTAAACCGTTGTTTGACCACAGATATATATCTTNGAGAGAGAGAGACAGAGAGAGAGCTGTGTGCTGACAGCTTTGCAACAGTGTGTGAACATCAACCTGATGTTTGGTCCATTCTCTGGTCCCACGTGGGGAGTGGGAGCTGCCAGCTGCACCCCTTTCCTGTGGCCCTCTGCCCATGAAAGGCCAGGGCTCTTGAGCTGAAGATCAACAAATTAGTCTTCTTCTCCCCCACTGCAGAACATTATCCATCTAAATATTTCCTTTAATTTTGAGCCATGTAGAGTTTGAAAAGCCCTTCAAGTTCACTTGGGCTGATGAATTGGTAATTGAGTGTACCTGGATGTTGGTGCCGGCTCTGCCTCTCTCTGCATTTGTATCAGTCCGTGTTTGTTTTCTCCAGCTGTAAATCACTCAGAACTTGGAGAGGCTTTTATCAAATCCTGCTAGGAGCCAGTCATTTTCCCTTTCACAAACACATTGCTGATGCCACGTGGAACCCACCAGCTTTGCTGTTCACTTAAAGACAATGAGGATGGTATTAAATGGGAAGAAAAAATCCTTAGCAACGAGGGAGAAGGAGGGGGAAAAAAATTGCTCCTGTCTCTCTGGAGTTAGCTCCTTTGGTTTAATATCTGTCCCATTGATCTCTTAATCTGCTCTGCTTTGAGAGCCTGATTTATTGCCCCACACTCCATTATCCCCCTGGGTGTTACAGCACATGTTGGTCTCAGCTTCTTCAGCCACCAGCAGGTTGGCTGCCAGCCTTGGTCCCACCTCACCTGTGCTTCCACCTCCTGGGCTGCTCACCTTGTGCCCCTTTCTCCACAGCCCTGGCCAGCATTGGGCATGGAGAGTTAAGCAGATGGTTTTAAGGGTTTAAGGGAGTCAGGGTAATCATCTTAAGGTCTCCAGGTTCTCCAGTGTGTCCTTGGTGTCGACCTCTCCAGTGGCTTTGGCAATACCTGGCCCTCTCCATCAGTTAGAGGGACCACAGCTGGCTCCCTTCCCACAGTGCCCATATCCATGGCTCAGTCCAGTCAGTGTGCTCCAGCACTGACTGATTTGGCAAAAAGGAATTTCAAACAAGAGAGGTAACAGTCCTGATTTGCATTTCTTGGAGCTGCTCTGTTCCCTCACCCAATGGAAGAACTGGAGAAACAGCACCACGTGTCTGGCATAACCCATCCACCCAGCCTGTGCTTGAATGTAGATTTTTCAATGAACTGTTACGTTGCTATTTGCTCAGTGGAAAAAACCAGCAAGTTACATCCATTGACAAAGAAATGTGAGGACTTTGCAATCTGTGTGTGAATGTTTTCGTGAGCATAAAATGAGGTGAAGTTTGCCAAATGATTATTCATTAGGAATTGTTCATTCAGCTCTAATTGCTTGGGTCTAACTGTTCTTAGAAGGACTGTGTGACATCTTTGTAATATGCACTTAAGGTCAGAAAAGTGTTGGTAGAAATTACTTCATGTTAAGCCAAGCTTTTCTTTGGGTGGAACGGGGCTGTTCCTGCTTTGCTTAGAAAGAGCAGTAAATGATGCTGCCTGGTTTCTTGTTGGGCCTGTACAGTCCAGTTAGCTAATGGAGGGTGAGTGGTGCCTTATTGACTCCCACTTTCTCTGTGGAAGGAGTAATTAAATTCACCTGCAGAATCCCCATCTTCTCATGCGTGGCAGCGTGCAACTTCCCTGCATCTCAGCTAACTAGATTAGAGATTATGCATGCTGATGAGAAAGCACCAGCTAGAAAGGGTCTGGCTTGGCTTTCAGATCCCAGCTGTTATTTGCAGGACTTATGCTTAGGAAAAGCATTGCTTTTTGTTTTGTTTTGTTTTGCTTCTAACCTGACAAACTTTGTCTGGAAGCCCAGAGGAACACGCACCAGGGAGCCCCACTGTCTGTCTTCCAGCAGCATTTTCTGAAATGGAGCAACACTTCAAAGTCTCGCCAGCTCAGCCTTTCACTTCACAGAATATGTGCCTGTCTCTAAAATACCAGGTTATTTTTCCTTACCCCCATAATATTCCCATCCAACATTCACTCTCCCGGAAATCACTGAACCAACGTCCACCTACCTGCATTCAAACACCTGTCTTGTGTTACTGCCCTTCTCCTTCCAAATTAGAGATTGTAGTTCATTACTGACCTCCAACTACCTGTTGCCTCCCGGTGACACTTCACCCTTGTCTGCCTGATTGATTAGTCTATTATGCTCTGCACTCTTCCTGATGACTTACAGATTGCCCGGTATCTGTCACAGGCTTCCTTTTGTTCTCTAATATTCTTGGAGTTTTGGAACACCCTCTGGCTGCCATTCTCTCTCCATATTCCCTGGCCACCACCTGCCTCTCTTATGAATGTCTAGTTTGGAAAAAGGGGAAGAAATCTTTTGCAAAATAAACCTCTACCTGCTGTGAGTTCTCACATATGCTGGCAAAACACACTTCTAAGACACTGTCATTTTCAATGGGGCTCTTTATTTCCTTTGCACCATTTGGAGGTACAAAAATGTCACTAGATCAGGCTGTGATCAGGGACGTGGCTTGGAAGGCAGCTTTCCCCAGCAAATTTCCTCACCTGCATAAGTCAATGAAGCAGTGACAGAGAGGGAACAATGTTGTGTTTAAAAATGTGTGTGGGTAGGAGGGCTCTGTGTCTGCTGGGGACAGGTCTGGGACGTGTCCCAGATCCATCCATCTCCCTGTGCTTGTCAGAGGTTGTCCAGCTCTCTGATGTTGTTCCAGGCTTGTCCCAGCTCTGTCCATCACTCTGACATTTAATTAACTGCCCCATTCTCCTGGATCTTGCACTGGGTTTGTGTTGTCTTTCTGAAATACCTCTTAGGTCATGTCTGAATATTACTAACCGGACGAGTAGCAAAATGGTTGTCACTAATATTGCTATTATTGTTACTGTGTAGATGATAATAAAACAAGACATTAAATATCACAAAGATGAGTACTGTTACATTCAGTGTCACTCCTTCTTGCTGTACTGGTTGTTTGGTATCACAGGTGGGCAGGAACTGACAGCAGTGGGAAGCAGAGAGAGCCCTGGCCAGCCAGGCATCCTAAAGTCATAGAAAAACAATGAAAGTGTGGGAACTGACCACTGAGAGCAATAAAACCACACTTAAGACTTAAAAAGACATTTATGGGAACAATTGAGGTGTAACAAGGATTGTTAAACTTATTAAAACCTGCACATGCTGGGTGGCTGGTGCTGGTGGTGGCAGTGGCTCCTCACTCCTCCAGGAGCTCTGCATTGATGTTTTGCACCATCTGCCCTGGACATGCCCAGAGCTATCCATCTTCCTTGCATCTTTTTCCATCCTTGTCTGGCATTTGTCCCATTCTTTTTACTTCAGACCCAGGTCCCTTTCCAGCAGTCCTTACAGTCCCAAATCCACTGGCAAGTGGATTTCTTTTCCCTTTTAGTTACTCTGTTGAGCAGCTGCTCTCATTTGGACCTCCCTGTGGTCTTTTTTCCCTTCACCTCTGGTCCGTGTGTCTCTGTGTTTCATCCATGGCTTAAGCAGCTGTTCTGTCCCTGGGATGGCTTGGTATTAATCAAGCCATCAATCAGTCTTTTATCCCCTTTGTTGAAACTCCCTCTTATGCTTTCTCTTTTGTCCTTGCAGTTTAAATATTGGCCTTGGTGACCACCTGGTGGGATCCCGAATGCCGTGTCCAATGTGCCTCACAGCCCCTGAGGACAACAACTAGGAGACCTTCAGGACTGTGGCTGGAGCCAGCAGTGACACACAGGCTCAGAGGTGAGGGGTGGCCTTGGTGGCATCTCTGGAGTGAGAGGAGTAGCTGGTGTGAGAGAGCTGCCTGTGGGAGAGAGCCAGCAGGGATGGAGCAAGTCTCTCTGGAGAGGGCTGCAGTGCTGGGAAACCCTCCCCAGGAGTGGATGGTGAAGGGGAGGCTTCTGGCATTCATTCCCAGTAGGGAAGAGTGTGATGCAGACATGGAGAGGGAGCCAGGGTTGTGTTTCTCACATTGCTGATCACAGGGTGGTTCCTGGTGGGACTCTTCTCCGAGTGCTGACCTTCCTGGGGAATCCCTGAGTGGCTGAGCTGTGGCTGCTGCACTCCTGAGAGCGTGGCAGCAGTGAAAGTTATCGTGGTTGCATGTTTAATTTTTATTTTTTAAAAGATGGAATTCACATTCTTCTTTTGAGATTTAGGGAATAAAGAAAAAGCACATTATTTCTCCTCTGCAGATGAGAAGCGCAGTGCATGCCTCCATCCCACCTTCTACAAAATCCTGTTTTACAAAGCAGAAAAATAACATGGGGTTCATGTTGGAGCTGTAGCTCAGTTTTCTAAGACCAGATTTTGCCCCATGTTCCCTGTTCAAATGACTAGCTGTGCTGGGCACTTTGAAATTTTCTCCCTCTTCCTCATCTCCACCTTGACATTATGAAAAGGGTTTTCATCAATCCATTGTAAGAAAGAGATAACTTTTGTATAAAAGTACACGGTTGACAGGGTTGAGTTTTTTGGGTAGTGTGTAATTTTTTTTTTTACACTGTTATTATTTAAAATATGCTTTCTAAGAGGACAAAGGGGAATAGCTTAATGGAAACAAATTTCTGTAGCAAAATGTGCAGCTGGATAAAAAAAGATTATTTCTGTTATTGCTTGGTTAGACAGGTGAATTTTGAATTTGAGTACAAAAGGTGCTAAAAAGTGTGCCTTAACTTCTCTTCAGTGTGCTGTTGAGATTGAAAAGAATAATTTTTGGAGAAAAAACTTTTCTCTGAGCCTCTATTTCCAGCATTTTCAAATCTTTAGCGGCAGCCTTCTCCCACAGCTATTATCATGTTTTCACCTTTTCTTCTTTCACCTCATTTGTCCTTTTTTGAAGAAAATGTAGCGCTGGTGAAAGGCAGGCAGGTCTGTGGGCTGGCACTGATCTGGAAGGGAGGGACAGCAGAGCTGGAGGGGCACAGGCATCTCTGGAAGCCAGACCAGACCAGGGATGCAGTCCCAGGGAAAGATGGACAGCCTGGCCTGGGGGAAGTAATTTTGAAAGCATCTACAAGCCTACAGCCCATAATACCACCTTTCCAAAGTTACTTTTAACCAATTAGGAACATAAGCATCAATGAAGATAAGCAGAGCTTGGGTGCTCAGGTCCCTTGGGGCAGACACAAATATCTCAGCAATGCAGACAGATAGACAGTTTGCCTGGTCCAGATGGATCCAGAGCCAGAGCCAGGCAATGAATTACAAATATAAGTGCCAAAACAGCAGGCTCGGGACACAAAGGATAGAAGACAGTTGTGTTATTTGAGCTGATAAGCTCTGCATCTCGTCTGGAAGATGCCGGCATCAAAGGCTCCTGCAGGGATTTCACAGTGGAGTGTTACACCATCCAGCACTGAGTTACCTAAGATGTAAAATGGGCCTTGCAGAGAAAGCTTCGTGCCTGCCACAAAGGAGCAGAATGAGGGTTTGTTTTGAGAACTATTAGGCTGAATAATTTGCGATTGATGTCCGTGGACACTGTGAGATATTGCTCCCAACAGAGCAATGATTGCCATTAGTGCCTCAGCTCCCTGCCTTCTTCCTCCTTTTTCTCCCCAGCCTTTGCAAGGGCTGGGTCAAATGCTACCCAGGCAGCATGAACAATGTTTCCTCCTTTTTTGGTAATCATTGTCCCTTCTATTCATTCCTCAGAAGCCTTTTCACAAGCAAGAGGTATTTTCAAGGGTTGTAAGCATTCATCTCAATGTACATTTTTATGCCTATTCTCCTTGGAAGAGCTGGAGAACTAATTTACTTTATTAGACCAAATGAAAGGAGCTTATGGAGGTAGCCTTGTGCAGGAGGTCAGGGAGCTAGAGAGGAGAGACCTCTTGAGACTGCTATGGAATTTCTTGCAGAAGCTGAAAAGTAGCTTTTGCTGTTTAGATTGGTGCTGTTCTCCCTTGCATTGTGCTGGCTCCGTTTCCAGCACTGAGTGTTGAGGTCTGCGTGCTCCCATCACTGGTTGAAGGCTTAGGAGCAGTAACAACTGTAAGTACCTTAGATTGGCAAGCCTGGAGGTAGCCAGGCTCACAGCACTGCGTTGCTGTGCCAGGAAGGAGGTGCCCAGGGGGTTCTGGTGAAGGTTCCCACCATGGGGAGCCCCAGCCAGCCCATCCCAGGCGACACCCAACTGTGCAAACCCTTCTCCAAGCAGCTTCATGCAGTGAGCAGATGTCTAAAACCCGTCTCCTGGGCAATTCACTTCATTCATCAATTAAATTGTTTGCTGTGAACGGTTTGGCCCCATCCAGCTCCAGGATTTCAGCCTTGTAATTTTGCTGGCAGAGGACAGCGGTGCCACGTCCGTGAAATCTGCCTGCCAACTGCTTCCCCTGCTAAGCATTTTCTAGGCTAATGATCCTGAAAACCTTGCCAGCAGCCCCAGCTCTGTCCCTTTCAGGGCAAGCCACTCATTTAAACGTGAGCACATCTAAATGACTCCATCTGCTAAGTGACGTTGGTAAAGAAAAGATTATAGCAGGAGTTAGTGCTGTGTCCTGGGGTTGTAACCCTGTTATAAAATGGGCTGGGAGAACAAGGGGATGGTGAGGAGCTGAGGCTCAAAACCACCTGGGTGACTGTCAGCTTGATTTATTTTCTTGCTCATTAGATAAATTAGAAAACTGGCAAAAGAAATCATCTCCTGCTCTCAGCTGCTTGGTAACCTGCCATGTGGCACGAGATGCCAGCTGCAGGGACATGCAACTCCTTCCCACCCCACTGGCCCCTCTGCCCAGGGACACAGGATGGGACTTGGGTCTGCTGGTGCCACACATCTCGATCATCCTGCCACCCTAAACCGCCTCATTGACCCATCTGGCCAATTGCTGGCAACCACTAGACTTTCACTTTTCTCTAATACCGTTGACTTTTGAATAGCAGCTATTTTCTAGGTGAAAACAGCAGTACCAAATATTGGTTTTGGACATTGGATTTGACCTCAGAACTGCTTGTTACCCTCATTTCACAAATCAGACAAGCTAAAGCAGAATAATCTGGTTTGTGGCTGTATCATCAGGCAGGACCTGCTGCCCTTCAGAGATGTTCTTCAACACTTAAGATCTTGTGGCTTGTGACCAGTCTGCCTTCAGCAGCTGTACCCCTTGCTTATGAACCAGACTAATTTTTGTCTGTCAGAAGGATGAAGCTTAATGGTCAGACTTGATTTAAATCCCTGGGTAAAATTCACTGTCTAGGAGGTCAGGCTCCATTTACAGTGCCTTCTAACCTAAAAACTCACTGCAATATTCAGCCTACATAACCAAATGTTAAATTTGGATCATTTAAGCCATCCTCAGTACCTTTAGCTGCATCTGATGCACTCCTATAGTGCGAAATGAGGCCACTGTTATACACATTGTATTTACACACGAGGAAAAGCTTCCAGACAGGATGAGCTATTAAGAGACTGCAATGCATTTCTCAGCCAACGTGGAGGAATCCCTGCTGCAAACAGATGCTGAAACCGGGGGAGAACCAGGGCAGGACCTCCTGGGAAGGAGACCTGGGGGTTCCCAGTGCTGCTGTGCCAGTGCAAGGAAGTGGAGGGGCAATACCTGCCCTGTGGATGATGGTTGGGGCTGATTTCCTCTGCTGTCCGTGCTCCTTCTTCTGTCTGTGGGACTTGTGCACTGCCTGGACAGGATCCTTGTCACCCTGTGCCTGGCAAGCATCGGGACACACGTGTCCCAGTGGCTCAGCCCCCTGCCAGGTGTGTGCCCATGTGTACAAACGCTGCCGGGAGGCAGGAGGCGGAGAGACGGGGCTAATTCCTTCCTGTCATATGCAAGGAATCGGCTTACGGCCCGGAGCTCCGATTACTCTTATCTTAACCTGCATGATGCTGGCCACATCCTGAAATTACCCGGATTTTTTCAAAATCCAGGGGATGGCTTGGGCTCACCCGACCGACGTGAGCAAACTCCAGCCCTGCTTTCAACCCCAGCAGGTTTGATGGGCTGTGAGTCAGTGCAGAAGTTGGGGCATGTGGTTTGAACCTCCAAATGCACCAGCTTTGGGAAGTGCCTGGGTCTGATGCCCAATCCACTGAAATACCTGATGGAAACCCACATGGAGCAACATCAACAGCCTGTTCCCGGCCTCTGTGCAGAGCTGATTGCTCAGGCAGACTCACCTGCTGGGATCCTGGCAGATAACATGCCTCTGAAATGGCCAGCCAGGGAGAGATGCTGTCAAGCAAAACGTGAAGTGAAATGTTTGGCTGTCAGGATTAAACTGCAAGTCTCACCTGTCCGCTGTGGGACATGTGGCACCGCACCCTCCACCCATCACTGCCTGCCAAACCCACCCTGCTTGGAAATTAGAGTGGGGAAATCAAAGCCCTTCTCCACCCACTCCTGCTGTGCCTCTCAGCCACTGACATTAACACTGAACTGGCTGACATTAGCTTTGAATGGATTTTAATAACCCCCTTGTGAGCCTGAATTACCCACACAGCGTGAGGGCCACTGAGAGTTTGGAGATCTGGTGATGAGCAGGGCATTGGGGCCAGACCAGTTCCCCAGGCTGTGAACACAGGGCCAGACCCACTCCAGGAGCTGCAGTGGCTTCTGCAGCTGCTGGTGTGGAGCCCCAGCTGTTGCCTGGCCCCTGGAGAGCTGCTGCTCTGGCACCTGCTGCCCACAAATGTCCTGCCACCAGCAGCTCTGCAAGGGGCTGATGAGCTTCCCAGCACTGGGGATGCTGGTCCAGGGGTCTACCTCCATGGGATGTTCTCCCCTCTGGGGTAAGGTATGGCTGCTGCAGGGTGGTGAGAACCCCCAGTGCCATCAGTAAGAGCATGGCCAGACCCTACCAGTGCAGGGTATAAAATAACAGCCTTGGTTTAGTCACCTCTGTGCATGGGATGCTAAAGGAGATCATTGGCCCAGCTGGGAGTCTGGACTAGAGTGTGAAAATCTAGCAAGAAGATTAAAAGGTATCCCCAGGCAGAAGAGGGTATTTATCCCTTTCTTTGTGGCTGAGATGCACATGGCGTGGGAGTCACAGGGACAGTGACCTCCCCTGAGCACCTGCATGTGGGCAGCACCGTGTCCCCACAGGGGGATCTGATCTGGGGGACAATTCACTGACCAGAAAAGCTCCTTCTGAGATACAGGTGGACACATCCAATCTCCTCTCCTGCATCAGGAAAGGGCTTCCTGCCCT
The DNA here is from genome assembly GCA_013399915.1 of Illadopsis cleaveri. NCBI lineage: Eukaryota > Metazoa > Chordata > Aves > Passeriformes > Timaliidae > Illadopsis > Illadopsis cleaveri. The sequence goes on along the minus strand of VXBB01004899.1, from coordinate 386,669 downwards.
GCACCTTCACTGTCAGCCCTGCAGCTCCTCCACAAAGGCAAAACCCCTCATTTTTCTCCTTTTACAAGAGGGAAAGATAAAAGGGATGGTCAGGTGGTTCTCACTTCTTCCTGGAATATGCAGGGCCTGGAAACATACTCTGAAGTTACTTTTCCTCAGTCAAAGCTTACAAGATCTGAGCAAGTGATGGCCAGTCCCAAAGTCACATCACCATTTGGGTGGAGAGTGATGATTTCTAGCTGCCATTGAAATCCACAGGTGTTTCCAGTATGGAAACAGGAACATCCACAGGGATATGGACTGGAGATCCCAACTGGGGTGGGCCAGCAGCTTCTCCAAGTCAGGCTCTATCAGGCACTTACAAGAACTGAGTACTGATAAGAGCCCCTGCAAAAAAGTCCATGATAATGATTGAGTTATATTTAAGAGGCCCCTTCATAATAAGTAAATGCAAATAGTTTACTCAGAAAATATTTCCCACTAAGATCTTTTCTACATAAAATGCTAACAGATTGAGATTATGACTCTAATGATTATTTTTATTGCTGGTTTACATTTAAATGGCATATATTTCCCCCTACTGTTCTCTCTCTTTGGGTTAAATCAATAAAACCTATTAAGAAGATTCTTCTTCCTCTAAGATTCCTCCCTCTCTTCTTTCTGTCTCATCTCCACTGGTGCCCTTTTTATCCACCCACCACCAGAGATTTTTCAGAGCTGCCTCCACGTTATTGGTGCCAAGGATTTGAACATCCCCTTTGACAGAGTGGAGTGAATCTGGTCTTTGCTGAGATGAGGGACTGCACAAGAAATTCCAGTGCTGTTCCTTTTCCTCATCTTGGGCTGTATTGCAAGGAGACAAAGTTGGAGCCTCTTCCCACTCCCTGTTAACATAGAAGCTATACCTGTCTGTATTCCTGTACCTCCTCAGCTGTGGATGCTCTTGTGCTCCTTCAAACAGTGGCTGTGGCTCACCAAGGAGGTGCAGGATTTCTGTTTGGAGAGGAATTATCCTGGTATATACGCAGCGAAAACCATTAAGACGCTGACCTTTAAATTGGGCTTCTTCCTGCTTATGTAGGGAGGAGGTGGGTTGAGTGCCCAAATCTTATTCATTTTAATGACAAATCCCTCACACAGAGGCTTTGAAATGCTCAGCATTAATGCAATTCGCCTCCCTCTGCTGCAGCTTGGCTTTGCTGTGCAGGGGATGTCTCTGCTTCCCTCTCACAGTGACAGACCCTATAGATTTGTTCTGTAACTACTGTGCCCAGGTACCATTGTGTATGGATTTGTCAGCTTAAGGCAATGCTAACACAGGGATCTCCATGCTCCTTAATCAGTATCACTGACCTTTTTTTCCTCCATTACTCTCAGCATCACTTTTTTTTTTTCCTCAGCTTAATTTGCATAGGTCTCATGTTATCCATGTTTTTGCTTTGTCCCTGTTATCCCATTACCCTGGATAATCAAAGTTGGCTGTAATGGAAACAGCAGAAACAATTTGCTTACCCTTCTATTACAAGATATTCCCTCTACTAAGTCTGAGAATACCTGCAGTTCTGTGGTAATGCTAATTAACTGTGCATGCATATAGAAAGTAAAGCAAACGGCACCAGGATCCTTTGGGATGGTGGGGATTTAAGAAAGATGAGATATTATGCTCCTCTTTCTCTGTGCTTCACTGTCCCTACCCTCAATGGAGATTGCTTTGCACTTACAGAATAAAATGTAATGCATGGTGGAGGAGTCACTGACTCTGCAGAAAGATGGAGTTAGAAGAAGCAGAGTTCCCTCTGCTAGTAAACCCACTATGGAAACAGTGATCCTTTCTGATGTCTTGCTTCTTGTCTGTTCCCAGAGTGGGCTCTTTTCCCCATGCAGGTCCCCCTGCCTTGGACTCCAGAGCAGAGCTCCAGCAAAATATGGGTGGGAAACCTCCTGCCCAGCCTCAAGGATTGTCTGTAAATGAATGCCTTGGCAGTGCAGGGTACCTGCTGTTGGAAGTGGCTGTTGTACCCATTGGGATGCTCACATATCCTTCACTCATCTTGGGTGGCTGAGGCAGCAGCAGCTTTAGAGTAGGTGAAAGGCCCGGGGAGAATAGGAAAGATGGCAATGAAAAAAGAAAGAGAGACTGGGAGACTGTCCCAGCCATCCATCCCTCTTCATTTTGCACTGCATAGCGCCTTGGGTTCTGCCCATCCATGAAGGCACGTGGGGCAATCTCCCACATCATTGTGCAGCATCCTCTGAAAGTCTCACATGAGGCTCTCCTGCGTGTCAGCTAAACCAAGAGTGACTGACACAGCCAGGCATGCGTGGAGGACTGCTGAGCTCTCCATGCAGGAGAAATCCCACTCAAGTCCACCCACCAGCTCCTTGCTGCTTTCCCTGGCTCCTCTGCCAGCAGCATGGACAGACCACCTCACTGCAGCCCCGTGGAGCATCTTGGTCTGGCCCTGACACACTGAGCCCCTGGGTATGGACCCTGTGCTCCAGGAGGGTGGTTAGACAGCCCTTGCACTACTCCTGCCCCTGAAATTGTGAGGGAGATGTTATTTGTGCTCTGATAACCACAGAACCTTTGATGCAATACTCATGTTTGGGATTTTACCACATCTCTCATCCTCCAGGTCTGTCAAGGAGCTTCACGCAGCCGTGACTCAGAGAGAGGCATCAGTGGAGAGAGTCTGTAGATACAGTCAGCAGCTGTCATGTGGAGGGCATTAATAATGTATAGGCAGGTATATGTGCATGACCTAGGAGCTCAGGACCCTCCCTGCCTGGATGGTACCAGCTCCTTTAAAAGATCCCTGCACCATGCCCTGGCTCTGGCCATGCCAGAGGGCTGGGATTGCACAGGCATCACACACATCTCTCCAAGGCAAATGGGCAGTAAAAGGGCTGATAGAGATGAGGGTTTGGTGCTGCATGTCTCTCCTGTTCTGCTTGAGCAATGTAATAACTCCTTCCCTGTCACTGAGACCTCCAGTGCTTGCTGCTCACCATCACCCTGTGGGTGGTTTTAGGACTGTGGGTATGACAGTGCCTGCTCTGCACAGGCCTGATGATGTTTAAGATGCTTTGAAACTGCCCCCATGGTAATCATCATTTAAAGCAACCCAGGTGCAGGCTGTTGGTACAAAGGGCTTTTGAGGTGCTTGAGTGAGGCCAAAGGGACTTTGAGGAGCAGTCAGGGCCAGCTGCACACCAAGGGCCTGAACAGAGCCATGCTGTGCCTGTGCATTATCCCAGCAGAGAGCTCAGTCCTGAAACACTTGAACCTCAGCAGAAGTGAGGAGGCAGATTTGAGTGCTGGCTGAGGTCAGTCCCAAAATCCAGCCCAGCCATCTGAGACATTTTGGTTCTGATCAGGCAGCACAAGCTCTAAGTGTAAGAATGGGTTTAAAAATGAAAATATGGGTTTGACTTGTAGGAAGGAATGCTTGGGATTGGAGATGGAACCATATATCACTATGATCAGCTGGGAATTTCTTGTTGATTTTACATAGCTGAGTCAAAGGTAAACTTCCTATTAACTTCCCTGAGTGAGTCTATAAGGATTTGACCCTTAAAATGAAAGATTTGCAGTTACCAGCTCCAGCACAGCTGTGCTGGTGGAGTTCAAGAAGCACACGGAAACAGCCAGCAGCTCTCAACAGCAATTGCACTCAGCACTGTTCTGTCTCCTCAACTCCTGACATCATTTGGGGAAAAAAAAAAGGCAAAGTTTGAATTCACAGGTTTTGTTTCTCTGCAGTTCAAAGGATACAAGAGCCTGGGTTTTTAATTGGCACTGAGTTTTCCCAGCTGGTACACAGGGCAGTCCTGAGACTGACACCCAGCCAGGCAGGAGGAGCAGCAGCCAAGGGGGAGAGGCTGTTTGAAGTCCTGGGTGCCTGCCACCCATCTGCAGGGACTCAGAACTCTCCTCCCTAGATCTGGGGGCAGAGGAGCATTGTTTCATTTCCAATCATTAATGCATTGGTCTCTTCTCTGTTTTCTTTCCACTGATCTTCTCTGTGCACGGTCCAGGAAGAGCCACATGTTGAGTGGTTTGTGCTGGAGATCACAGTGCAGAGATAATGAAGCTGTTTTCTTACCCTTCATGTTTCCTCACAGTGTGGCTCAGCCTGGTCCCATGTCTGTGCAGATGCCCTGCATCAGTGGGATGCATGTCCCTGCAAAGAGAAGCAGGAGTATCTCAGGCTGTGCACACCCTCACCTTAGCCCCAACACCTTGGCCAAGTGGAATTCAGAGTCTGTGGAGTGCAGGAGCTCCTGGGATGGAGGGGGTGGAATTCAGCCAGGAATGGAGGGGTTGGCTTTGTTAGGGAAGCCCGGGGGTGCCAGGTCTCAGTGAGAGTCACAGGCCCTCTGACAAGGGTCACAGGGTGTCTGTGGCACTGTGCAGTGACACAGGGAGCACAGATTTACTTCAAGCACAGCTGGGGTGGGGAGCAGAGTGACCTCCTTCAACAGGCACTGTTATCTTCCACCCCAGTGGGACTTGAAGGTCCCTCATTGACTGAGATCTAACCAAAGCATCTTTCCAGGCTTTTTTCTCCTCTGTCCAGGAGCAGGAAGGCTCTGTGGCTTCTACAGGCTCTCTGAGCAGTGCAGCTCCCATTGATGATTTCCTTAATGCTTAGAATGGGGTCCCACCTGCTTCTCTCTGCAAGTTTAGCATCACTTCCACCTTTCTGGTGGTGCTTTTCTTGCCCTCACCTCTCCTTGGCAAGCTGGCTTATGGCTTTGCATCCTGCAGACTTCCTCACCTCTCTGTCTTTTTTGCTGATTTGTGATTTGACCTCAGGAAAGCACCATTACAGGTGCCCTCTGCTCTGTGCTCATTGTGCTCCATGTCCATACCTGCTTTGCCCCAGGTACTTTTATCTTTTCCACCAGCACAGTCTCAGTGAATCCTGTGCAAGATAAAAAAACCTCAGCAAAGCATTGTCACTCCACCTGGCCCACGCCAAGCAGGAGCTGTCAGTCCCAAAAGCTCAGTGGGGTGGATATACTTATTGCTAGAAAGCTTTATATTTACCATGGCCTTTCTGACATCACGGTAAATGCATTTCAGAGCCCAAGAAGTATAAAAATAAACTGCAAGAAAATCAAGACAGCTAATTAGCCAAAGGTTACTGCTGGGCTCTGTGACTGTCAGCCCTTTTGAAGTTCTCCTTTCCACAGGCAGATGTGTGTGCAATGCTGCTGCTCCTTTGAATAAATGTCTTTGTTTCCAGAGTGGCTTCATATCTGGATGTGACTGAACACATGTGAGGCCTGTCACAGTGAGCCTGGGCAGGATAATCAGAATCCTTTAACCCTGCACTTCTCCAGTACTGAAGAGCACCTCATCTTATGGCTGATCAGTGCTTGCTGCCTCCCAGCCCCTCGTGAGCAGGAGTGAGCTGGGAGGTGAGGAGGGGCGAGAGAGCTGCCTGTCTGCACTGACTACCCTCTGTCCTGGAGATGCTCCTTCCCCTCAGTGTCCCTGCCCTCTGCACTGTGGTCACAGGCTGCTGAGGGTTGCACTGGTCATCCAGGGTTTGGATGGTGCCACTGGGGTGCAGCTCTGTGGGGATGAGGAGCCTGGGAAGTGCTGGAGCACATGCCCCAGCATGTCATGGTCTCACCCCACATGTCCCTCATTCCTCCGTATCCAATCTTTTCCTGAAGATGAGCATCTTGTATGGAGCTGCAGGTACACCAGAAGAGACAAGAGGAAGGGGAGTGGGGGTCCTGGCTGAGCTGAGAGCTGAGGGAGGGATGTGATTGCCATGCCAGAGGAGAGGGGCTGAGCTGGTCACGATGGTGGCCCTAGTGGACTTGGATACTGGGTCCAAGTGTTTTGCTCATATTTGCTCATATTTGGGCAGGAGAGCCCTGGAGCAGTGATAAGAGTTTGAGCCATGTCCCTTGAGCCCAGCCATCTCCTGGCCACAAGCTGTGTGAGCTTTCTCTCCCTGTGCTCTGAACTGCTCCCCACAGGGATCAGTGAGAGTTTGGACACAGTGACCACAGGAACCACCAGCATTATCTGTGCTGTCCTCTCACTTCTCCTCTCAGCTTTTCCCTTGTTCTGCTTTCTTTGGGCTCCATTTCCCCTAGGAAAATCCTTTTTGCAGCTCCCTTTTCCCTCTTTGCCAGTTTCTCCTGTCTCCTCCTGCTGCCTGGCTCCTGCCCGTGTGAGTGTCATGTGTTTGCTCAGCATCGCTCCTCCTGGAACGTTAATTTGCTGCTCATTTCCTCACAGACTTTACACCACGAGTTGGGGCTTTATGTGCATGTGTGTGTGTGATTCAATTAAACAAAACACAATAAAATCAGGGAAAACAGAGGGAGACACAGACAGATAGCAATTCCCTGCTCTCTGAGGGCTAAGCTTGTCTGCCTGTGAGCTCGGCCCCAGCATGGCTTTCTGCTGTTGCCACATGGATTTGCTTGTAGCAGCTCTCTGGATCTCATGCTTGGGGTTTCCATCCCTCTGCCGGGACCCTGGGACAGCAGCTGCTTCTTCTCTGCTGTCAGAAGATGGGGCTTCTTCGTCACACGAGGTGAACCTTGAAGGAGCTGAGTGTTCATTTTAAGTAAGCCCTGAAATGCTGAGGCATCTCCAAACACTCAGCCTCCTCCATCCCTCCTTTCCCTCTCTACAGCTCAGTCCCAGCAGCCCCTCAAGATCCTCCAAGCCAGCAACCCCCCATCCTGCTCTACCCCTCTGGGGTGGCAGATTCCCCCTGTGCTAGGACCAAGCTTTCTCCCATATCTCACCTTTCCCTTGCAGTGCAACCTGAAAAGTAGCAGCTGTGCTGTGCAGGGCTTTGCCTGGCTGGTGAGCTTCCCTTCCACTGCTCTGTGCCCCTCTCTGTCATGCCCTTCCCTCTCTCACCTCCTTCCTGCCTGCTTTTCTTTCCCCTTTCCCCATCTAATCCATTCACACTGTGAACGTATGCTTTCTTAGCATCCTTTGCTCCCAGGCTTTTCTCCCTGGCAGGTTTCTCACCTCTCCACGTGCACGTGGGTGTCTCTGTCTCCTGGAGAGCCTGTTCCTGCTCACCCAGCCCTGGCTGGCTCCCTGGCTCTGCAAATTTATTCTGTGAATCCAGCCTCTTCCCCCGGCTGCGCCGCTGGGCTGCAAATCTGACACCTAAAGTGGGTCAGTGCCCAGTGGAAGGAGGTGGTCCCGGGAAGGGCAGAGAGAGAGCAGGCGTCAGATTACAGGGCGGGTGGGAGAGGGGCAGGTGCTCTTAAAAAGTGAAGATTTCAGGGGGTTTTTAAAATGCACATAAAATGTGATTAATGAAACCCTGGCACTCAACGCCCTCCCCTTAGGAAAAAACACTGACAGCAGCAGGGACCCCCCCTTTTCCTGATAGCAGCCCCCACCACACAGAGCCCTCCTGGGGATGTAAAAGGTCCCACTGTCCCATCGCCCCTGGGTTTAACGCCCCTCTGAAGTCCTGGGAGGGGCCTTGTGCTGCTGAAAGGGAAAGATCTCACGGAGGTCATCTCTGATCTAAGCATTAAGGGCTTGTGCTTGTTCAACAGAGTAATTGCATCTTGCCCAGACACTCACCAGCCACCCTCAGGGTGGGCTCCAGAAACACTGCAGAGAGATTCTCCGTGCTTGGAGCCTCTGCCTTTTGTCCTTTCCATGTCACCTCAGAGCTCCTTTCACAACAGAGGGCTCCTTCTAGCCCCAAAGGGTGATCCTTATCTCTGCTTGATCCAAAGTCCATGAAACAGCAGGAAGAGGTGCTACTCCCTGTCCCCTGTGTCATGGCAGTGGTGGTGGCTGTGAGGTGGCACTGTCCCTGACTCCTGTCTCTGGTGACTGCCTGCCCAGCAGAGGCAGGATGGATGTAATGGCACATCTCACTTCAGTTTTGGCTCCTGGCTTCCACAGTCCGAGACTGTCCCCTCACTTAGACTATGTGGACCTTCTTGCTGAGCAAAGTCAAAGGATGGGGCCAATGTTCCTGGTGTGCAAGAGGAGGGAAGCAGCAGAGAACCTTGTGGAGCAGAGAACCAAGTTCTCTCCACCTTCCTCCTGAGTTTGACCAACCCTCCACATGGGGACCCGTGGTTCCCAAGCTATTGTCCTCATGGACCACACATGCCCACAGCACAGGAATAATTTGTAGCTGACAGCAGTACTGCAGCATTTCCTGTGCATGCAGCCAGTGCACCTGGAGCCATTCCCAGATGTCTCTCCTCATTAATGCCCCCTTAGCAATTTTCTGAGGACCAGCATCCATCTCCAGCATTAAAAACAGTTCCTTCCTCTTTGATTTATGGATATTAATCCATGCCAGCAGGCAAGAGGCATGACATGTCTACATAATATATTCATTACTAAATTGCTCCTTTCCTTTCTCCTCCACCTTCCAAGGCTCCACCTTTCTTATTTCTCTGTAATATTTGAACCTGCATGCTGCACTCAGAGACAACTTGCAACATGGAGCAGTTGGCATCACTTGGGAGATCAGCCTTACAAGTCTGTGCTTCCTCACCAGTGGCCACAGTCAGGCTCCAGCAGAGAGAAAACCCACTCAGCCCCATCTACCAGGGCATGGCTGCTTCAGAGCTCTGCTCAGGGTAACTGCTGCTGTGGGCAGGGCTGTGGAAGGCTGTCAGTCCCACATCCCCTGTGCTGATCATGACACAGGGCAGGCCAACTGCATGAGCCTGCTGGCAGCTGTGCCTGAAACAGTGCCCAGGCAGGGCTCCAGCCAGGGTGAGTTTCTTCTGCAGTCATTCAGATGCTGGCTCCAGATCAGTGGTGGCTCATGCTGTCCAGCCCTCTGATTCAGGGACCAAAACCCAGATGAAAGAGTGTGACCTCCACCAGCTCCAGTGCTCCACCTGCTCGAGCCATGCTCCTGGCTCTGGGTTGGCAGCCACCTTGGCAGCTTGTTGATGACTTCTGTGGTGCCTTGCTGTTCCCAAAGTACAGGACAGATCAGATTTAGCAGCCAGCTTCTAGTGATCTCACTGTACTATGGCCTGGGAAGAGAGGAAAGGAAGATCTCAGGACCTTGGCATGGGGCTGCTTTAATTTTCCTTTCCCATGTCTGTGCTGTATGAGAACTCAGCATGCTCTGCACCCTCAGGACAGCCCTGAGGCCTGGCAGCAATGCCCTTCATCCCACAGAGATGCACCCTGCTCCCCATGGCAGTTTCTGCAGGCCCATCTCCCTGCCCTGGTGTTCTGGTAAAGAAGTGGACAGGCAGATTTGGGGATCCCATCCCTGCACTTCCCTCAGTGCATTTATTGCCTGTGTCCTGACCTTGCTATCAGCAGTGTGGCAGCTGTGATGGGAAAGTGAGGTAGTTATCTCTGTCATCCCCCTTGATAATCCAAACCCAAGAAGTCCCTGGAGCTCATACACCTGCCTACCCAGCTGCCCTGGAGCATTCCTTCACCTCTCAGCAGTGCCTTCACAGGGACAGCTGCCCACTGTGTGCTGGTGGGCTCTCTGCACACCATGCCCTCAAATAAAAGTTGTGCTTTTCTCTGTTCCTTAAAGGAATGGAAAGGCAGGCTGGCCTGAATGGCTGTGCCCCTTGAAACACAGCCTGTCCCATGCCTCCCCCTCATCTCCACCCAGGTTTCTCCAGGCCTCCTGTCTCCCTAACCATAAAACAGCAGTTAGAGGAAAAGACTGCAGCTGAAAAAAAAAACACTGATGGTCTCTCTCTTTGCAGCCTAGCATAGCTGAGCCTGCCTCAAATCACCTTCCTCTCTCTTGCCCACAGCTGAAAGGATTGTCCCCACTTTGCACTGCCCACACGTCCCTGCTGTGGCTCTGTGTCACCACTCCCAGGGACCTCTGTCAGGGGAAGCAGCAAGACATTAGCAACTTAGGGAGCTCAAGTGCAGCTTAAAAAATACTTGTGTTCTTTTGGTAAATATGAATTTGTCCCAGTGGTAATAAGGCTGGTTTTGTTCAGCAGGCTCTTAGCAGTGATTATTGCTGTTTTTCAATTTAAAAACCAGACGGTCTATTTATAATGTATAGTGTGTGGACTGAGATTTTTTTTTTCCTTCTCTTTAACCCAGTCTTTAAAACGTGCTGTCCTTTCCACTACTACAATCCAAGGAAGCAGAGGGGTATCTGTCACCTGCAGACTCCATGGGTGGAATGATAAGTAAAAGATAGTTCACAGAGCAAGGCTGCAGCTATGCTTTGGGGAACTGGTGAAAGCTGCCAGGTGGGAAAGGTCTGGGATGTGTTTTTGGTGGGGTTCCAAGGGCTCTGGACACAGGTGCTGAGTATTTGGACTATCTATGGCCACACTGCTGTCCATCTTTTTCTCTCTCGCCCAGAGCAGGGGGTGATCAGTGCTCACATCAGCACCACCCACAGCACAGAGACGGGGGAAAAGCCAAGCTCCAGTCTTGGCCTGGCACTGGCTCCAAGTTGGCAAAGACCCCTGAAAAGCAGGCAATGCCCATGGGTGCTGGGGGGGTACTGGGCAGGATGGTGGTGCCAGGGGTGCACGAAGAGATCCAGCAGAGCACTGGGCTGACAAGCTCCTGCAGGCATTGTATGAACATCTCTACATGCTTTGGGCATTGGCCCAGCGTTGGGCTGGCATGGCCCTTTCCAGGCTAACAGCTCTCCAGCCCTGTGTGCTACTCAGCTGCAGGGCTGGCTTGGATTTGCCAATGCCAGACATCAGGAGACATTGGACACTGAGCACAGAAATGCTGTAGGGCATTTTGTTGTGGCAGTGTTGAAGGCTCTTTTGAATGCTCCCATGCAGGATGTGGGGGCTGCTTTGGCTCCTCTGTGCCTTGCTCTCTGTGCACAGTCCAGCATCACTGAACAGCAGGAAATTTCACACTTGCATGTGAAGGACTGAGCCCCTCATGGCCAACTGCAGCTCACCTGTTCACCCAAGAAGCTTCCTGAGGCAGACTTGGCTGCAGACAGGTGTTCTGAAGGCCAGGTTACCTTGTGTTTGCAGCCAAGCTGGAGGCCACAGCCCTGCTGCTTCTGCCATGCTGAGGCTGCTGTTTGTTGCCTTTCTTACTGCAGCTTATCTGACAATGTTCCTCTCTCCATTTCCCCACACAGTCCCTTTTACTGCCACCGTTTAGTTATTTTCTTAATTAAATATAGATTATGGCTCTGGGAATATGGGATTATTACTTATTCATAAGCTACTTAGATTTTAAAGTGTGTGCAGAGTAGGGCTTATCACATGTCTGTGTCTGCATCATTACCATGGCAAGAGCCAAGGTGAGCTCCTGTGGCTGCCAGGGCTTCACCCAAACCTTGCCCCTCTTCTCTCCTCATGACCTCAGCACCCAGAGGAGCTCTGCTATCTCTTCCTTGCTATCCTTTTTCCAGTCGAGGCTTGCCAGCCTTTTCCCAAGGAAACCATTTCCCCTGCCCTCTCCCAAGCTGTTCCAGCCCCTCCATTACGCCTCTGCCTTGCCCCCTCCCCAGGGCTGTTGGCAGCTCTCTCCCGATGCTTTCCCAGCCTTCCCGCTGTGCCAGCAGCTGTTTCACCTGCCCTCCACAGGAGAATGGGGACTTAGCAGGAAGCAGCTCTGCAGGAGGTGCTTTTCTGCAAAGTTTTCTAGGAAATTCCTCCCAGCATGTGGGTAATTGTTGGCTGAACTGCAGCCCTCCTGAGGGGCAGGAGGAGGAGGAGGCAGAGGAAGGGGCTGTTGGCAAGCTGGTGGGAGAAGCAGAGGGAGGAGAATGTGGTGGGAAGGTGGATGCTGTTGTATACCCATAATGTTTGTCCAAAGCCTTGTGCTCCTGCAGTGTGCCCAAGCAGAAGGGTTGGGAGCTGCTCCTTCCACCCCAGGACAAGCAGCAGCTTCCCAAGGCTCTTTCTCTGCCTTAAAGAGTGGAGCACTTCAACCTCTGCGTAATAAAAATAATAATAATAATAATAATAATAATAATAATAATAATAATAATAATAATAGCAACAATAAAACCATCTGCCCTGGTTTGTGCTCACCAGGGTGGACTTCTGTCTCCACCTCACTCCAGTTTTTCTGTCCCCAAATAGTGCCATTAATGCCTGGTGCTGCAGGGCTCCTCCCAGTCTGATGGCAAGCCCTCAGGTGGGAACAGGGCAGCTCATCACACGCTGACCTGAGAGGAAAGAGGGACCATTAAACCCCAGTGCTCATCTCCCCTCCATCCTCCTGCTCCAGGGCTGTCCCCAGGGCTGCAGCAGGGGCCCAGCATCTCTCAGCAGGTAGCTCTGCTCTCACCCTTGGGGACCCATTAGCATTTCCATCTTGCTCCTTCTGTCTCCTCCTCTTGCTTCTGCTCCTTGCCTGGCTGAGATGGCCTGAGGGGCATGTGTCTGTGTGGGGCTGAGTCTGTGTCTGTGTCTGTCATTTCCACCTGCCACTGTCCCCATGCCTCCTGTGTGGTTCCTTCTGATTATTTTCAGGACTAATGCAAAGCTCTGGCTTGATAGCCCTGAGGTCTAAAGACCTTTTGTCAACAGAGCAGATATAAGACAAGCTGCTGCCAGATTCCTCAGAGCAAAATGATCTTGATAAATTGGAGAAATGGCCTGAAATCAATACACTGAAATTCAATAAAGTCAAGTGCAAAGTGTTGCACTCAGGAAGGCAATATCAAAATCGCAGATATAAGGTCTGGAAGGGGGGAAGGACTGGTAAGCCAGCAGGAGAGTGGCTCAAGCAATGGAGTAGCCCTCAAACTGGGCAGCAGACAATAATCTGGTGCTTGAGAAAGGGAGAGCAAAGGCACATCTTGCCCACAGATGTATTAATAGTTTCAGATAGAAGGCAGCAAGGTAATTTATTTGGGTCTATTTAGTGCTAGTGATGCATCAGCTGGAGACATATATCTCCAGGCTTTGGCATCACAACTCTAAGAAAGATTCAGACAAATTGAGTGAGTTCACAGAGTTTTGAAAACATGCCCCAGGGAAGATGGACTGAGAGAGTTGGTTTGTGCTCCAGGACTGAGACAACTGGAGGTAGGATGTGTAACATTCATCAGTGCGGAAAAAAGCAGTTATAAAAATGATGCTGATCAATTGGTCAAGGGTTGGACAAGCTGTAATAGGCTTAAGCTGCAGCCAAGAGGTCTTGGGTTAGATGCTCAGGAAAAGCTTCCTAAGGACAAGGTTGGCTGAGAGCATGTGCAGGCTGTAAGGGGGGTGGTGTGTGGGAGTCCTGTCCCCAGGAGAGCTTCAACAACCAGCTGAGGAAGCATCTGCATGGAGGTCACCTCCATGGCAGGGATGAAGTTTCACCCCAAGCAGGATTATCCATGTTGTTGGGATTACCAGGTTGGGACAAGCAATTTGCTTTCTCTTGTCTCATGTCCTTTTAGCAGCTGTACCAGGGGCACCGAGATACATCTACAAACACATTCCATTTATCCACTTCTCAGTTTACCTTATGCCACAAACTGGACGAGCCAATAAAAGAAACCAGAGACTGAGATGGTCAAGCCAAATGTCACTAATGATGCTTTGCTGTCTGGACCAACCCCACTGATTTGGTGTTTAGTAATTTGGTGGCTAGCTGCCACCCTCCTCCAGATCAATCCTTCTCAGTTGCATTTGCTGATCATAATTAATGTTTGCTGTGTAATTACATTGATTTTCTTTATTTTTTTTTTTTTTTTTTAATGTGCTCTGAGAGATGAGGGGAATTCTTAGCCTGAACACAAGAGGGAGGAGGGGGCATGACGCTGATGCTGAAGGGGAGAGCAGCAGGGCCTGCTCCCAGGATGTGCAAAGGGGAATCTACTCAAAAAGCCCGTGTTACACGGGGGTGTTGCCAAGCTGCAGTGACAAGGGGCAGGACACGGAAATGTTTGTGCTGCTGCTCCTTTATTCCCTGCCCAAACCTGCTCAGCTGGCCCCTGCTTTCTACCTGCCAGCCCTGGTTGTCTGCTGCCCTGGCAGCCCTGTTGCCATTACTGAGCTCAGCAGGGAACAGGGTTTTATTTATTTACCAAGTCACAGTGGGAAGAGGGATTTCAGGGCAGCCTGAGCTGTGAGTAGTGGATAAAACCTCCTCCAGCTTTGTACAGGGAGGCTCCTGCAAGGAAGAAACCTCAGCCTGTGCATAGCTGGAGCTGTGTCCCTGCTGCTCCTCACTCAGTCATGCTACCAAGCAGCTTTGTCATGAGCATGTAGAAATGTAAGAGGCACCTGTAAGCCTCCCAGGCTGCTCTGTGCTTCCTGAACAGCCAAACTGTTACAGCCAGCACCTGCACAGCAGGCCCTGGGAGATGCTGCAAGGAGGCAGCTTTCGGTAGGCAGCACTCGAGGCTGTCAAAATCATGAGGATTTGGGTGGCAACACCACCAGTGAGCTTCAAGATCCTTTTACTCATGATAAAAACTACCTGGGCTGTGCTGGGCTTCCAGACCTAACAAGGCAGGAGAAGGATTCTGGGCTTTCAGCCATCTGGGGGTGTCTGCTGCCTTCTGGGTTCACTGTCCACAGCTGGCAAGGCCAGGGCTGCAGCAGCTCCTCATGCCTTGTGCCACAGCACGGGTGGTGGCATTTCCCAGCCACATCTGGGGTGCTGCAAATGTGCAAATGTTTGTCAGAGCAGGAATGAGCAGGGCAGGTCCCCACAGCAGCTGTGTAAATGGCAGAAGGGCAGTTTGTGTTCCTGCTGCCAACAGCCCCCTTGGGCTCAGCAAATCCCAGAGCAGTGCTCACTGCTGGGGCACACACTGCTGCTGGAAAGGGCTGCTGCAAGAGCAGGACCAGCCTTGCCTGTGTCCCCCTCAGGGAACAGGCAGCTCCTGGGCTAGAGCTTGGAGCAACCACAAGGTTGCCAGCAAGATTTGGGGTGCAAACATTGCCCAAAATGCTGATGGAAAGGCCAAGTCCCCTCTGCTACCTCCTCTTACCACAACACCAGAGCTGGGTTGGCAGCCCAGCTCTCCATCTGAGTGCCAGCAGCATTCGTTCAGGTGAACCATTGCAAACTCACCACCTGGTGAGTGGTGACTTTGCAAAGGTTCACCTGAACAAATGCTTTCCCCTTTTAGAAGGGATGTCTTTAATATTTTTTCTCAGCAGCTTGTTTTCCATCACATGTTAATTATGTGCCCTCCAAGGGTCGTTCTTGCCTGAGCAGTTCAGAGGAGGCCACACAGCACTGACTCAGCATTGCCCAGATGAGAATGCTGTGACAATCACTGCTGAAAATCAGCCTTGTCACACACAGGTGTTACGAAGCAGCCACAGATGTTACACAATTTTTTCAATTAAAGCCCAATAATTAAAAGAAAATAATGAAGCAGGCGCTGTGCTCAGCAGAGACAAAGGAACAAGCTGTCAGTGGCATTGTGCTGGGCACACTCACCACTCTGGGCACTTAGCTGGTGACACAGTGCAGTGGCCAAACACCTGTGGGGACTTTGTGTTACAGAGGTCGTGCAAGGAACATTTGATTTCTCCACAGGCAAAGGCTGTCCAGCCCTGCTGCTCCCTCCTCTTCCTGGCTGGAGTTGTGGAGAGGCAGGACCAGTCCTGGAGCTGCAGTCATTGGTGACCACTCCTAGCACTGAGTGGATATTGCAGGAACTGGGAATTAGCCCTGTAAGTAGGCTGAGAGCCCGTTGGCACAACACAAGTTTTCTCTTTGGGGTTTTAGAGTGGTGGTGAATGGAGGTGGCTCTCCCTTTTGTGTCGTGTGCGTGCCCTAAATGCAATTATTTGGCTCCTACCATGTCTGATATTATTGTTCTTGCTCTCTTTGGTACTTTTATGGCCCCATCACCATAGTAACTGAGCATCTCAAAACCCTGTGAGGAGGGAATAATATTATTCCCCTTGTAGAGCTGAAGGAAGAGAACAACAGCAAGGCTCAGAGCTGGAGGCACAGGAGGACTTGAGGCCATCCATGGTTGAAGACTTTGGTGTCATACTCCTGCTTTACTCCTTAAAACTTCCAGTTTTAAGCAGTCACACTAAGTTTTCCTAGTCAGCCCCAGGCCACATTTCCATCCCACTTCTCTTCCTCCTTCCTTGAGCTAGTCCAATACCAGCCTCCCACCTGGAGCTGCTCCCTCCTGCTGCCCCCTTGCCCTGTACACCATCAGCTGTGGGCACTGCCCAAGGCAAGGGAAGTGTTGATTTGCTCTGCTGAGGACCCTTCCTTTGCACACACTATTTGAATGCATCTCAGGCCAACCCCTGCTCAAACCCATCTTTAAATATTGAATGAAAACCAGAGTAACGTCAGAGCCAGACATGTCAGATTTTCTTCATTTCTGACCTGTTCCAGACTAATTTCCACCCTGGGGGTTTAGCTGTTTCTCTTGAGAGACAGCTGACAGAGAGTCAGAAAGAGGGATTTGAAACCAAGTCCTCAGCAGCACAAACTAAAGATTCAACAGGTAAGGGCAGGCCAGTGTGGTGGGCAGATTGATGTGGATTTCCACCTACCTGCCTCTGCTGTTCTCCCCTTCCCTGGGCACTTTCTCCCAGTGTGATGAGACTGCGACCCCCTGCCTTCCTCTGCCACCAGTTCATGGCTTGTGGTGCTGCCATCACACTCCCCAACATGTCATCTCTTTACTGCCTTCCCTGCCTCGGGTTGTTCTGGAATAAAACACTCTTCAATTATTTCTCTCCTATTTCCCGCCCACTTTGGTGCAATATATCATTTTTTAATTAAAAAAATGCCTTGTGGAAGTGAAACGGGCTATTAAATGTTTTGGTCCATAATTAACATCAAACCCTTGACTTAAAATCTTTATGGGTTGAGTGATCTTCATTCGCTGTTGCACAGATAACACTGCACAACTCTTGGTGGCCCAGGGGCTTCAAATCAGCCATGTTCCCCTCCAAAAGGAAAAACCCCAGAAAGTCCTTACCAAGGACTCTGTTCCACTCCCAGCATTGTGACCCACTCCCTGCTCCCAGCAATTCCCTGGGGGAAGGATATCAAAAGTGACAGTGGGAGTCCCACCCCTTTGCCCAGGGGAAGGCAGGATGTGATCCTGGCTCCTGGAGGGAAGTTCTCTCCCTGCACAAATCACTGCCTGGCAAATCCAGCAGCAGCGGTGCAGATAACACCATGCTCACTCCCCCGGGGCTTGTCAAGGTGGTGGCAAACCCCATCGTGGTGACAGGCAGCTCAAGGGGAGCAGACAGGAGTGGGCAGGACTTACTGGGGACTTGCAGCACGTTTCTCACCCTCCTTCCCAGCTCCCAGGGGAAGGGTGTCAGCTGGCAGGCTGCCGTGCGGATTTGTGCTCATGTTGCAGGTTGGAGACAAATGCTGTCACCAGAGAGGGGACAGCAGGGTCCTGTGTGTTGTCCCTGCAGCACAAGCTCAGCAGGCACATTTCAGCTTGTGCTGGAGGTGTCTCCAAATCTCTGCCCAAGGCAGGCTGCTCCCACCTCCAGCCCAGGTGTTGGGTGCTCAGCTTCAGCAGGCCATTGATGCACATCCCAGGCACACGCTCACTGCCTTCTCCAGAGGACTTGGGGGTTGAGTTTTGAACCCCCTGGTGATTCTCAGCATTTGCTGTAATAAATTAATAGCATTTCATAGCCTGGATCACCATCCAGCATTGGCTCTCAGCACAAGTGACACATCTGTTGGGGCTGCTGGCAAATTTCAAGCATATTTCCACCCACACTCTAAAGGTGGAAATAACATTGGAGTTGAAGAACTAGTCTTTGATCCTGCCGGATTTTATGGATGACCAGCTCTTGTTTGAGCTGATGAATGCAGCTGCCACCTTGCCAATTTATGGTATTATTCTTTCTGGCCACCTCCACTGGCGCATTTGTTATGGCCATTGGACACTAAGTGACAACTTCCATATTCTTGGCTTTGTGAATGGAGCTGGAGTTAGGAGATACTGGTGTTCTCATTAGGTCTCTGCTGTGTACTTAGCTATTAGCCTGCTCCTGCTAAGCAGTTCTGGACTGTCTTTCAGGCTTTGCTTGTACACGGAATGAGCTGTCAATTCAAAAACCCTTGGCTGTATTTCATAGCCTGGCTGTCACTCAGACACCTCATAGCAGTGAGGACATCAGAAGCAAGCACTCTCCAAGGTATGAGAAGATGGTTGACTTTCAGCACTTTTATATTTTTCTCTTGGGCCTAAAATGAGTTTTTCCTTGAAGGAATCTTGGTTCACCTGGGACAGGATCCAATTGCAGTCCCCAGTGGTTCACTGGCATGGCAGCTTGGCCATCCTCCGTAATCCATCTTCTTTTTCCAGCTCTTGAATGAGGATAACCTGAGAAAAAGGCCAGGCTGTGGAGGGGACACTCATGTCCCAAGCAAGACCTGCTTGGGACAGCACTGCCCCACCAACATCAACAAGCAAGGTGTGCTGCCATTGTGTCCAGAAGTCAGACTGTGCCACAGGCACAACTAAGGATTCACAGCATGGGAAAAGGAAGGCAGAAGCAGGCTTGGCTGCATGGGCTATGTTAAAATGACTCCAAGTCCCAGTTTGCTGCTGTTGTAGTGTGGAAAAGAACTGGCACCATGTTCCCCGTGGCAGGGCTTGCCTATACCAGAGCATCCTGGGGGGAACTGGAGAGATATTTTAATAATGTAAGTATTAGTTGCATCCCCAGTCCCCTCCTTGAGACTGATGCTGGGCAGTGAGGCTGAAAATTAATTGCTTACAGGGTTTTAATTTTTTCATTATTTCTTCCTTTTTCTTCTTTTTATTTGATTCTCATCTCAACTGTATTAAACTTTAAATCAATAGAATATAGGATATACAACAGGGATTCTGCCAGCTCTCTTCTGCTCTCCTCCACTTCAGTCCCAGCCCTGTGGGTCAGCAACAACATTTGCTGCACACAGCCAAGAGCCTGTGGAGAAAACAAAGCTGGGAAGAGTCCATTTTCTGCTGCTTTGTTTCCAATCCTGCCCAGGAATGGAATAAACTCAAACAGTCACTGTTTCAGTCAAATCAGCTTCTGCTGAGTCAGCTCCATTTAAAACTTGGCCTTTCCGAAAACCTGCAACTCTCAGAAACCCTGGCCAAGATTCTATGGGTAAATATAAAATGAATTAGGAGGCAGGTTTTTAAAATAAAGGATTGCTCTTGGAAGCCGGGGGTAATAATAATTCCTCAGGAGAACACAGAATCTCTTAATCAGTAGCCCCAAGGTGCATGCTCAGCAGTGGAGGTGCTGCTGAGTGGAAGTGGATGGAGCTGCTCTTGGACACTCTGGGGCATCCCCCATCCTGGCCACTGGCACAATGGGGGCACAGCTGGCTTGGAAGGGGCCCTGTTTTTGTTTTCCTTTTGTCTCTCTGGTGGCAACAATCCTGTGAGCTGGCTGAAAAACATCTCCAGGCAAGTCTGTGCACTCGGAACTGGTGATTCAACCCCACCCGGGTGTCTGGAGGAGAGAGATTGGTTTCATTGTTGTTTTCAGCGAGGACATTATCAAACAGGTTTCATTTGGATGGTGTCATTGCAGCCTGACTGTGCGGCAGGGCTGGGCTGCTCCGCTTCGTTTGTGTTACAATCGAGTGACTGAAAGAGATGAGAGGAGAAAAAGGAAAATCAATTTTGAAGTATTTCTTTACTGCAAGAAAAATAACCCAAAACGTTGACTTGTGCCCCTAGTCTGCTACCAGATCAAGTTCTGCTGTCTTGAATCTTCTCACAAGCCAAAATGTCTGGGATTTGTCCAGGCAGCTGTAGGGATTGCTGCAGGATGATCTCACTTTGGACAATGCAGGAGCTCCAGGCTCATGTTGAAGGCACCACAGGGGCATGGAGAGGGTGCAGCCCTGCCCCAAGACAGCCCCCTCTCCCCATGGATATTTGCCAGCCTGTCCCCAAGCAGCATTTGTGTTTGTAGTGACAGAGCCCCTCCACCTCCCAGGTAACCACTGCCTTGCTCCTCGAGCCTTTTTTGTCCCCAAGTCTAACCTGATTTCTCTTGCTGTAATTTAAGCTGATTATTTCTTGTCCTGTCCACCGTGGTCATAAAGAACAGATTATTCTCTTCCCCTTAGAAGCAGCCTTCTAAGCACTTGAAAACTGTTATCACATCTCTTCTTCCATCATCTCTTTTAGGCAAAATAACCCAGTTCTTTCAATCTTTCTTTGTAGGTCATGTCTCACAGACCTCTGATCATCCTGTTTGCTCTGTGCTGCCTACAGCAGCGCCACCTCCTTTCTGATATGAGCTGCCAATACCAGAATCTACTCCAGGGTAGACCTCACCAGCCCTGAACAGATAAGAAAGATGATTTTATGAGACTCCTAGGCCACTCTGCAGCTCGTATATCCCAGGGCTCTGTCTGCCTCTTGATGCGACACGGATACTTTGTGTTCAGCTTGTGACCCACGATAATTCGGAGACCTTTTTCTGGGGAGCTGTTGCTTGTGGGCTTGGTGTTTCCCATGAGGTTTTGAGGTGAATGGCAAAAGGCAGGAATGAAGCATCTCAAAGGAATGTTGTGTTCTCTCGTGTTTGTCAGTCTCTTGCAGGTGCTGATTTTGGTGTGTTCATGCATTCAAAGCACACTTTTGGTCAGGCTTTTGACTAGGCTGTGTGTTGCCTGGGTTAGATGTAACTCTGTCCATGCTGAAGAAGCTTTATTGATGATCCTTTCAGTTGCTGACTTTCATTACCTCATAATTTCTAGTGTTTTATCTCTTTTGTGCATGTCCTTTTACTGTCTAAGGCACGCTTGTGTTTAGCACTGGTTAATCAGCATTTTATGCAAAAAATATGAGATTTTCAATTTTCTGCAGCCAACAGAGCATTGAAAATCCCATCTCCATCCCTCAGGAGCTGTTTTTAGAGTGAGCTGAGCCTTTTTCCATGACTTGGCTTTTTTCCTTGGAAACTGGAGGTTTCTGTTCAGAAGGACAGCATAGTGGAAAGCTGAAGGCTGGTCCCTGGGGCTCAAACCTAAAGGGACTCAGTGCAAGGACTCCAGATGATCCCAGGAGAAGCACTTCCACCACCCAGCCACGGAGCCAGTCTCCAATGAATATTTAAATCGTTTATGCCATGTGGAAAAGCTCATGCCCCAGAGGTGGGGCAGCACTGATGCTACAGCTCAGTGAGGCAAGGGGCGAAGGAGGGGAAGGAACCCCCTGTGCTGCAGGTGAGCCTGGGCCAGAGCCAACCTGTCAGCAGAGCTGCCTGATGGCCTGTCCTCCTCCCCGGGGGCTGTCCCAGCAGGCAGCAGCTTTGTTCTCCCGCAGGCGGCAGCGCTGGAAATCCCAGTCATGCGGAAGGTCCCGAGGGGAGGGAAATGCAGGTCACTGCTGGGACAGCCCGGGGAGCCGTGCCAAGGTACTTGGGTTATGATAGTAATTGATGTGGACACTGCTGGAAATGGCAGAGCTGGTGCTTCAAGTAAGTGCACGGAGGCAGGAAATGAACCCCATCGGTTTTTTAAGGTGTCAGCTGTTTCACGGGGCAGCTGCAGAGACGGGAATGACTGGACCTCGTTTGTTAGGCAGGTCCTGCCCACAGCTGGCAGCTGGATGCAAACACACTCCTCCCATGTGCCATGGGATGGGCCTGCCTTGCTGCCTGCAGGGAGATGGCCCTGGGAAGCTGGAAATGGTCCCAGTTCAGTGAGTGTGTTAGCAAGACAGTGGATATTCAAGCATTCAAGCAAAAAGTGTGTTTGCAGGGTGATGATTTAGATGAGGGTCTCTCTGTTGCTGTCTGCATCTGTTCAGTTCATGCTTCCAATGGTCCCAATTCAGCAAAGCATGTTTGACTGCAGCTGAGGGCATTTCCACACCAAACCCTTCTCTTGCAGTGCAAGAACCCCTTTCTGTCCAGGACGTGAGTGGTATTTCTAGCATTTGGGAAATCACCCTGTTCCCACTGAAAACCAGGTGCCTCTTGTCCCCAGTTCCCACAGAATCAGTGCAGAGATTGTTGCAGAGTGGGTGTTTTATGGACTGGCTGCTCTCTCCCTTCACAGTTCTAATTAAGTTGTATATTTTGGAAATAAAAACGTCCTTTTTGATGATATTGGTCAGGAAAGCTCTCCAGCATCTCCCAAGTAAAGAGCAGGGCAGAGGCAAGTGATCAAAGGCAGGCTGTAGTGAGCTGTCAGAGGCAAGCCCAAGGTCAGTGGGGGCAAAAGGGCTCAGCTGGTTCCCTGCTCCTGCACACTCCCATCCCCATCACTGTAGCTGAGGATTTGGGTCTGCACTCCCTAAACACACTGTGGTGTGGAGAGACAGTCCCTCCCAAGTAGGCAACATGCTTTAAATCCACACAGTGGAGAGGAGAGATGCTTATCTCCCTTTAGGGAGGGGACAGACAAGCCAAGACCAACGCCCTTCTCCCCACAGGGGGAAGAGTATCGGGTTGCTCTGGAAGAGCTGGAAGCACTGCAGGAGAGGCAGTGCTGGGAGAGGCACGGTCTTGGCAGCAGGCAGAGATCTGGGGCACTGATGAGAGGAAATCTAGGGCATCAAAGAGCAGAGATTGGGATAATCAAGGAGAAGAGATCTAGGGCATGGAGGAGCAGAGATGTAGGTAATGAAGGAGCAGAGATCTGGGGCATCAGAGAACAGAGATGTGGATAATCAAGGAGCAGTGATCTAGGGCAGGGAGGAGAAGGGGTGTAGATAATCAAGGAGTAACAACCTAAGGCATCAAGTAGGGTTGCTGTAGGACATGAAGGAGAGGAGATCTGAGGCACTGAGAAGGGCTGTGCAGGAGGGTGGAGACAGGGCTAATGTCCAGCCCTGACCAGCATTTCACAGTCCAGGGTAGAGGTGAACAAACTTCCACAAGAAACACTATGCAGCATAGAAAGCTCCCAGGGTTGTTCTGGACAGCTGAGCCTTGACTGGCAGCCCCAGGCTCCTCCAAGGAGGAACCCTGGGGCTGCCTCAGCCAGCAGGAGCTGCCCCCCCATCAGCAGGCAGCAGCAAACATGATCTGTCTGAAAAACACAACCACGTTAACAGTTATTGATCTATAACTTTTAACCAGTTTCTTTTTTACAATATTGGATTGCGTGCTAATATTAGCTTTTTATGGTTGGCACTAGGCAAACTCCACTCCATCAGCGAAAAACAGCTCCTGTGGGCCAATCTGCACCTCCCATTGAGCTGAATGATAGAGGACTGGAACAATATTTTTTGACAGATCAGTTCCTGTTCAGGGTAGCGGTGGCCATTATGCAAATTGAGCTATAAGAAGTTTAAAAGTCTGGAACCATTATATTTCTTTATTTCATTAACATCAATGCAAGCAGGCGAGTTAATACAACAGAGTGATCCCATTCCAGGGCTTGCACAAAATTGTCCCCCCATCATTGAACAGGACTGGTGATTTCCCCTACAGGTGCTCCCAGCAGCTGTACTGGGGCACTGAGGCATTTTTTGCATCATGCAGCTAGGAGAGGGGTGGGTGACAAATGTCTGTGAGCAGATTAGTGCACAGGAATCCTCTGCCTGAGCTGGCAGATGGCTGGGAGGGCCCTGCTCCTGGCAGCAGGCAGACATCCAGGAGGATGGGGGACAAGTAGGGGATCCATTACAAGGGCCTGATTTCCCACAGGTCCTTGGGGATCTGCTCCCCCACCTTGGAGCACAAAATCTCTTGTGTGCTTTACCCACCCCTAATTCTCTGCATGGGCCATGAGAAGCTGCTTGGGCAGAGCTGCCCTGGAGTCACAGAGTGCACAGAGGCATCAGCACTTAGGATTCAGGTTTACAGGGCAAGGCAGCAAGAGAGCACAGTGTTAAACCCATTTTCTGCAGCTCTGGTGCTGGACATACACATTTCCCCAGCACATCAGCAATATGAGGAGCTAAGCATTGATATAATATAGCCATGATGCTATAAAGAGCAGAGATTAGTGCTCCAGCAATGCCCTGACACCCAGGTGGTGGCCACCCTCCTCCTCCTCCATCATATCAGCATCAGATCAGCCAGCCACGTGCACACTCACACTTACTTATTGGCATAAATCTGGAAAATAAAGATCATGGTATGCCACACTAATGGATCCCAGCACTACAAAAGCTCCATTATAAGTGGCAATGTCTTGGAGAATTACTTCTAAAGACTCTACCTTTTAGTGTTGAAACTTTTAATTGATTTTAAAGTACACAATCAATCACAGTTAATCAAGGAATCATGAAGAAGCTATCGTACCCAAATACACAAAGACAGCATATAAACTACAATTAATGACCACTTAAACAATGGGGGGAATGAAAATAGGATTATTTATTAGTGTTTATGGACAGTAATGGATGAAGTAATGAAGCAGTAGCACGCTGGTGTGTTAGAAGCCAAAGTTGGTGATACTTAACACCAAGTGGTCATAAGTGAGTTTTCAGTGAATAGGTCAATGGCACAATTTAGAGCAATCTTTTCAAGGAAGGAGATGCCTTTTCCCCCTCCTCTAAACACTACTATGGCCCTGCAGCTGCTGGTGGAGGTCATCCGTCCTGAAGGAAGGATGTAAAACATAATTCCTGGGTCTTCACCACAAACCCCATCCCTGTCCTAGGGCCAATCAAAGTTGTCAGGTCCAGCTTTGCTCTATGGCAGGGGGACCTGTAGCCCCCTAACAAAAATACCTCTGACCTTAGTGTTGGGTGGAGTGGTTAAAACCCAGCTGAGTGCCCTGCCCCATCCTCGGAGAGCCAATTCTTTGTGTCTCAGGGTGGCAAGCAGCCTGATGGGCCAGAGAAGGGTGAGCAAAGCAAGGGCTGGGGGTTATTTAAGCCTGAGCCAAGGACAGTGAGCTTGGGCAGGGCAAAGGAGGTAAATACCATGTAGGCATCTTGAGGCCCCTGAGGTCTGTCCTTGTCCACAGCTCCAGGTAGTCTGTCCAGGATTTAGCACAAAGGACTATTTTGTCTAAGCTGGCTTTATTCCCACCCACGTAGCCTTGCAAGCCCAGAGCCAGGCACTGCTGAGGCACACGCTGCCACAATCCCACCTGGGCTGCCTGCAGACCCAGTTTGCTCTTTGCTGTGCTGGATCAAGACTTTTCATGCCTCCAAGCAATGCCTGCAGTCCCCAGGGACAGTCACGGGGGTGTGGCATTCACACGGAGCAGTGGCAAAACCCCATAATACAGCCCTTGCCTTCCTGCTGTGCAGTTTGCAGCTTTGCAACCACAGCTATTTAGTTCTCTAAATTAATAAGCAGCACACCCAGATCCCTACTCCTCCCTGCCTGGCACATGGTGCAGTGGGGAGGCAGTGATGAAACAACTCCTGGTAAGGAGAAGGGGAGAGTCCAGGGGAAAGTTTGTCCTGTTGCATCATTCGCTGGAAGGCCAGTGCCACCTAACTCCAAAAGACACCACCAGCACAACCCACGTGCTGGTGTCCCTGTAGAAAGGTGGGGACTGTCCCTCCTTTCCTCCTGGGACAGGGGTGTGGGGATATTCTTGTGCTCAGCTCTTTCTGCAGTGAGATGGAGGTCTCATGCTTGATCAAGGGCTGCTTTTAACACTGGACTCAAACTGCTATTAGTCATCTCAGATCTCTGAAAACGAGCTGACAGCAGCTCAGGCCCCATAACCACATCTTCCCCGGGGCTTTGGTGGGGGCTGAGGATGCTGCAGCCCCTGTCTTGCAGCCCTGCCTGCCAGCAGCCTCCCTTCCCACAGTGCTTGTGCTCGCTCGCATGGATCAATGTCTTCCTCTCCTCCACCATCTCTTTTATTGCCTTGCAAGTTGGCCCCAGGATGTTTTATCACACCACAGCACATAATACAAATGAAAAACAAAGGGGAAAAGTTTGAATCATTTTTTTAATATATTCATCCCTGTGCCGGGGAACAATGATCCATCTGATTAAATCCGCATGCTAGAGTTTATTAAACCAGGTTGGCCTCTCGCTTTCTCTCTCCTTTAGGCAGGGACAGGCTCATTAAAATGAACATGCTCTGCTCCCTCCCCAGTGCAATCCTGCTTCACACAGTCCCTGTGCTGCTGCTATCTCGCAGACATCACCAGGAGCTGATGAATAGGGCTCTGCAGCTCGGTTTTCCCTGGCAGCAGCACACAGCCCAGCCGTGGTGTGGCTTTTTGGCAAAGGGCAGGAGATGCCTTCAGTCTCACAGCTGATGGGAACAACACACATCCAAGGAAAGGCCCCTTAAAATTGGAGGGAGGTGGGGGGGGGCAGGGTCTGGCCACCTCATTCCAACCCTGTCCCAGCACCGGATGGGTCATTTACTTCCTCCTGGGCTGTTTCCCATCTGTAAAATGGGTTTCACGGACACTGCTTCCCCATTAGGATAATTAATGGCTATAAAGCACTTTGGATCCTGCACTAAGAATAAACCTGTCAGCAATGACAAGGTGACAAGTGGGCATCTAAGCCACTCTCTCTGTGGGACCAGGTCCCTGTGTAGGCTCCTAAGTCTGCCAGCAGCTGCTGTCCTTGCAGCTCCAACTCCCCTTGGGCTCCCCAGGGACCCTCAGCAGGAGGGATTTCCAGCAGGCTGGAATTTGCTGCAGCTCCTCTTCTTCCTCAAGAGCCCTTCAGAGGCCACCTAAGTCTGTTCCACCCCGGCAATAAGAGTGGCTTAGGCCCTGTAATCCCTCCTTTACTTGACTTTGGGTTATTTTGAGCAGGAGATTAAAGGAGATTATCTGCATCACCTGAGATGCAGCACTTTCTGTCTCTACCCCCTTTCCTCCATCCCCAGGGGCTCACCCAGGCCCAGGCAAATAAACCCCTCCCTCCTTCCCATATCCTCTGCCACACTCTTGTCTTGAGACAGCTGTCTGTCCACAGGGTGCTGCCATGTGGTGGTCCTTCATCAGCCTTGCTTGCTAGATCCAGCTCTCACCTGGCTGCCCATGTGTCCTGCCTCCTGAGCCAAGTTCAGAGATGCTCCACAGGAGGGGAAGACAAAGGAGGGCACCCCAGCACGCTGTAGCACTAATTGGGATTAGTTCTGTAGGCTCCTTGAGGAGGAGGTGGCAGCAGAGAGGATAAAGAAAGTCCTCCTTTGGGCACTAGGAACTTGGCAGGCTGTGCTGGCTTCGACAGCAGACATTTACTGCCACAGCCAGAGGATGGAGAAGGATTGTGTGTTTGGGGCATCCCACATTAAAAGAAAAAAAAAAAAAATCCAAATAACACAGGAAAAGCACTGAAAATTTCTGTTTCATGTCCAAGGAGGAATCCCCATCACCTGGAAGCATCCAGCCATGGGAAGGGAGCTCCTCTTCCCGTGTTCTGGGGATCACGTGCTGCTCTCCATCTCACTTCAGCTTGGATTTAGCAAAGCACTCGGTGCTGGTTCGAATTCCTCCCGAACCCTTGCTGAAATCAGCAGCTTTATTAAATGAAGGTTTAAACAGGCAGAGCTATGAGCAGCCACCAGAAATGTTAACTTACCTTCCTTTATGACTGAGAGATGCTCAAACATCCCAGTGGGGAGGAGCAGGTACCTAGAAGCAATTGTTCCCCTGGGAAGCAAACTCCCACACGTGGCATTGCATCAGCATGTGTGACCTGTGCACACATTCACTGTGAGCTCACACCTTCACGGGCTGTTTTTCCTCATTTCAGACTACACCAGCCTGGAATCCATCTGCCACCCTGGAAATTAATAGCAATCATTAAACAAAAAAGAGCTGGCAAAAAGAAGCCTGAGGTGAAAAGCAGCTATTTCTGCCAGAAAAAAAATTAAAACTATTTAGACATACAGAAAGTCATTTATTACTGTGAAGTCCTCCCTCCACCTGGGGTTTAAATCTCATTACAGTTTGTCCAAAACAGATGTTACCCTTTTAGCAGTAGATTATTAACAATAAACTCCAATCCTCCAAAGGGGGTAGGTGTTTTGGGTTCACTTGCTTTTTCGGCTTGGGTAACCTCCACAGGAGATGTTTATGAAAAGGACAGGCAGTCCAAACATTGGCATAGCTCCCTGCTTCTGTTGTCTTGGGCTCCAAACTTTCTTCCCACTCTCCGTATCTTCTGGACAAGCAGTGAAACAGAGCCCAGAGAGTGGCCACAGAGCTGGCTGAGGAGCAGACAGGATGCTGAGGAAGGGCTTTGTGTGCTGCAAGCTCACACGAACACACCAGTAGCTCCTACTGCTGCTTTTCCACCATCAGTTTGGCTCTGACCGTGTGCCCAGACAAAAACCAGTTTCTTTTGGAGTCTGGCATGTGCACAACCCAATTTTTACAAGCTTTTCTGTATCTGGCCACGCATTTTTAGGTAGAAGGCTGTTCAGTTGAGCTTTAAGCATGCTGGCACCAAAAAGGAAAGCCAGTGGTCCCTCATACCGGTAGCTGAGCATCCTCTATGGGCAAAGATGGGCTTTGCTTGTTCCCACCAGTGCATGGGCAACTCCAGGGGGAAATCAGGTAGTCTTGAGAGAAACATTGTCTGGCACCATGTTTAACCAGCCAAGCCCACAGTGGATCTTTGTTTCTTTGTTCTGTTCAGATTTAGCATAATGAAGATACCTGCTCAGGAATCTAGGAGCTTTTTAATCATGCTGTAAACATAATCAAATGAGACATTAATATCAGCTCCAAGCACATATGGCCGTCTGGCTGCCCAGCCATCTCCCTGACCATCTCAGGTAGCAGAAAGCACATTCCCAGTGTTCTCCAGAGGCACTGCTAAATAGATGTTCTCACAGTGCCTCTCAGCATGCCTGGGAAGACAGTGAGAACCAGCTATTTTGGGACTGTTGATGGTGAAGCCAGTACCAGCATCTCAGGGCTGCCTCAGAAAACACTTTTTGCTATCAGTACAATTTTTCCTGCACCCCGAGGGAAGCATCAAGAGCTCTCCTGGGCCATGTATGTCTGTGAGAACTTACTGCTGGGAGAGAATCTTTCCCTCAGCACAGCACATCTCAGGCCTTCAGGCTTTACAGGTTATACCCAATCCCTTCATGGAGCCCTGAGGGCCCCAAGGGGAGCCCCAAGAAAGCAGTGTGCTCACCTGCCTACAGGTGCAGGATGTTCTTAGGATGAATCTGTTGCACATCCTTTCACACTGTGTCAAAGGCATGATGGAGTAACTGCAGGGGCTGTGCTGGTGGGAAGAAAAGGTTACAATTCATGGCTGAAATTAAGCCAATTAAGAGCAGCTGAGGTGAATAAATGCACACAACCATCTTGTGGACTCTGCCCTCTGCCAGAGGGTAAAGTCAGTGCTGTCTCACATCCCTGTGCCTCTTCATGTGCTAATCTGCACCAGCCCTTCATCCTCTCACTTCCATCCCAGACCCAGCTGGAGCACAGACCTGCAACATCCAGGCCACCACCACCACCAGGCTGAGACCACTGACCCACCTCCCAGATATCCAAATAAATGGGTATTTGTTTGTAGCCTGGGTATCTGACCCATGAGGAGTATCCTATTAAAAAAAAAAAAAAGTGAGTGGGTATTTCCACTGTTGAAACAACAGACCCACAGCCTGGTAAACTGTTTTTTTTGTAGAAACACACCATCTGTTTGGGTTAAGAGGGCAGGGTTGGAAATGTTGATGAGGACCTGAGCTGACCTAGGGAAGGGTCTCCTCCAAGAGTGGACAAAGGTGAGCTGCTCCAGCAGAGCCACCTGCAGGAGCAGGGCTGTGATGGGTGAGCTGTACGTGGAAGGTGGTCACGCTTGGTTTCCTCTGCAATGCTGTTATCCTGAATAAACATTAGATTGGTTTTGGAGGGCTGCCCAGATGATCATTAACCTTCTCCTGGCCCATGACAAGAAGCCAGCCTGCAGCACTGAGCTAAAATTAGGCTTGTAGGGCACTGGGGCTTGCCAGATATAGCAAGACCTGGGCAGAAACCCCCTTTAGAAGGTGGATAGACAAGGGGTACAGCCTGAAGCTGGGCTCCCCAGCTTCAGAGGACAAGAGCTACATCATTAAAATCACAAGATAACCTGGATTGGAATACACATCTGAAAGTCTCCAATCAGAAAAGCAGGACCAGACCCTGAGGCAAGTCAGTGAGAGGTTAGCAGAGGTATTTGCTTACAGCACAGACATAACAATTCCTGTGTGCACGACACATGCTGATGGAAAGGTGAATTCTGTTCTGCTTACCCAGAGATCACAGACCATTACCATGAAGTCCTTCATGAGCTGTGTGTTTTCTTGTCCATCTCTCAACACTCAGCATTACAGCCTACCTAGAAACTGTGATGTTGCTCTGGCCAGAGGCCCCTTCACAGGGGAAGGGCAGGACAGAGGGGGAAGTGTTTTTCTGCAAATACAACCATTAAAAGAATCAGAACGAAAAAGACACTTGCACCTCTAAAAATAATTTCTAACAACTCACCATTTCACAGATCCATCACCAGATTTTCCCCTGTGTAAAACTGGATTTTCCCATCTGGGAGGCAAAGGGTTTTGCAGGCTTCCTGCAAAACATAAATTAATGAATAGAAGCAGTAAAGCCCTTTTCCAAACAGCAGCGAAGATCTGAGCGAGGGTGACAATGCAGGGGAGACAAATCTCAGCTCAGATTGTCACTGCTGAGGAGCACCAGCAGCTCCACTTCCCAGCGTGGGGCTGGCTCCCTCCATTGCATCGGTGCTGGAAAAACATCCTTTGATATTCAGCACTATTTACAGGGGAAAGTGGGACTC
This sequence comes from Illadopsis cleaveri, assembly GCA_013399915.1. NCBI lineage: Eukaryota > Metazoa > Chordata > Aves > Passeriformes > Timaliidae > Illadopsis > Illadopsis cleaveri. The sequence goes on along the minus strand of VXBB01004899.1, from coordinate 356,087 downwards.
TCACTTCCACACCAGACCTCTGCTTTTCCCCAGCCTGCCATCAGCATAACCATCCCATAATGAAGCTCTGATTCAGAGTGATTATTTCTAAGGAAAAATCCCATCAAGAAAGTATTAGAGAGGCTTTCTCCCATGGAAACACACCTTTCTTATTGCTAGAGTCACACCTGATCAGAGCTCTTACTTCCCTACATCCCCTAAAACCTTTTTCCTCTTCACCTTCCCCTAACTCTGTCCCTGTCATCACATTTCTCAGCTCCTTGAGGGCTCAACTGCACTGTCAGGGGCTGGAGCTGATGTTCCACTGCTGCTCGTGCTGATGTTTTGGAAGGCTGGTTTAATGCACAGGTACCCCAGCTGGGCTTAAGAGGTTGCTCACTAAGAAGATCATTTATGCATTTACTTAAACTCAGCAGAGGCTTCTGCTCAGCAGCCCACAGCAGCATGAGATAGGGTTGTCATCTCAACAGACCCTGGAAACCCAGCAGCATGAGATGGATGTAAATTACTTCAGACTACAGCTGAGTAACACCAGAATAGTCTTATTTTCTGGAATCCCAACAGTTTGTCTTAAAAATATTGTCATTTTAAACCAGAATTTATCTTGCCATAGAAAGAAGGGTTCTAAAAACATTTGTGCAAACAGGTCTGTTGTGGCCATTCCCAGGCTGCAGCTCTGGCCTCATCCTGGCTTTTGGAGGCACAGTGGCTTTGAACTAGGGCTCCCCTCAGACACTACAGCACTCAAGTTTTCTGCTGAATTAAGTGGGACTGAATATCAGCTTCCAGTAAAGATCATAACTTTTCCAATCAAGGTTAAAATGGGAATAAGCCAAAGACAGATTGGCCCCAGCTCCATACAGAGCCCATGAGTGTTGGTAATATTTGTAATATTGATTGATATATTGGTAATATTACTGTCCCTGTATAGAGACCAAGTGTGTAATTTCTCTTTGTTCTTCCCAGTGTCTCCCAGAAAAGTTATCTCTTTGCCATCCCTCCTACCTGGATACTTGTCATACAGTCTGTGACCTCCCAGAGCCCCAGTAACAGCTATCCTGGATGCAATGCTGGGCACTTCTCTCTCAGCCTCCCCTTCACCTCTCTGCTTCATTCCTTCTTAATCTCTCCTCAAACCTCAGTGGAAAATATATCTCTTCTCCCTTGCCTGTTTTTCTTAAATAATAAATAACAGCAGGAGAGGGAGTAGAATTGTCTGGAGAAGTCTATTATCTAACACTGTGGGGCATTTGGGAATAAGGTTGGGATGCACAAAATGCTGTCAGTGAAGGATATTAGGACCAGGATGTCTGGATATAAAACANAAGGTTGGGATGCACAAAATGCTGTCTAAACCCTGTCAGTGAAGGATATTAGGATCAGGATGTCTGGATATAAAACGAACTTGAATTTTACAGGCCTGAGCATCTTTATTATCCAGGGAGGTTGTGATTCTGACCAAATCACCCAGCAGGAGTCATGGAGCAAAGACCAGGAGTATGAATGAGGGAAAAACCTGCCTGGAAGCCTCCTTTCCCCACCTGACATATACAGGATGGACATTAGCTATTTACAGGTGATTTCATCACTATTAAAGATTTTATCTGCCATCTTGGTGCTGCCCCTCCAGATTATTTTACACATAATGAGGAACCAAGGTTTACTTTAAAATCTGGTTCCTGTTAACCAAATTTTCCCTCCCCTCCTGTTTGGGGGACCAAACACTCACATTTGTAATGTACCACTCCCATTTTCCTCTGGCTCTCTTTGTATTGGGGATGATTTTTTTTTATAAAACAGCCGAAGTGGCTGTGAAAAGGGGTCTAAGAGAAGCTGGAGATGGAGCAGCTAGGGAAAAGGAAGTTATGGAGAAGCAGAAATGCTAAGGAGAGGAGCGCTGCTGTGTGTGTACACACGCACACCCATGCGTAATCTTGCCTTCCCTCAGTAAATGTAATCCATGGTTTTAAATAACTCATTCAGTAGAATAACAAAATTAGGAACCGAGTGCCAGCTCCCTTCCCAGCCCCCATGCCTGCTTTGTTTGCTTCCTTGCAGCTGCTGCTCTGGTTTAATTTTCCAAGATGCCATTAGTTGGGAAATGGAAGCAAAAACTTTCCAGCCAGCTTGCACTGGTTTTGGAAGCTCCAGCTTTGCCTTTTCGTTTCCATCTCTCTTGCTATGTGTTTTCAGCCAGGATAAAGGATGCTGCTGCTCATCCAGTGCAGACTGCAGCCTCGAAATTCCAGCCATCCCTCTTTGCTGCTGGGTTGTTGACAGCGACCAGGGCTGGAAAAGTAGAGATGGGTGGGAGAAGAGCATATCACACTCAGGGCTGAGGATTAACAGGGAGAAGCCTGGATCTGGGCTCCAGCAGAGATACTGGACATCAGAGGCAATGTGCAGAAAGAGCAAGGAGTGAAGGAGTTGTCATTGCCCCTTTGCTGGCCTGTTAGCCACAAAAACCCAACATCATCTCAGCTGGTCAAAGCATTCTGCCTCCTGGGAGCAGAAGGAAAGGGAATTACAGCAGTGTCTGCAGGGCCCAGGTAACTGTGCAGGAATGGTATTTCCTGGGTGGCTACGTGGCCTTGTCATGGATCTGGCCTGTTGTCATTGCCACCATGGTGCCACACTTCAAGATACCTCTGACTGAGGTTAAACCCACCATTCCAAAACGTTTCTGTTGTTATTCCACACTGTCTTCATTCCTACCTTTTGCTTGCTTCTCCAACAGCAAAAGAGACCTCCAAATTGCCACTTTCCTGGTTGTTTTTCATGTGAGAGTTTTGCTGGTTTATTCCCAGGTTTTCTCAGCTCTGTGGGAGTTCAGAGGATTGGAAAAAGCAATGTGCAATTGTGTTACAAGGAGAATAAACTCAGGACAACTGGGCAAAGATGAATCAGGCAGGCAGGAGAGTTAAACCACTAGATCCTTGCGGGATGCTCAGCACTGGAGTTGGTTTGGCACACACCCATACCCACCACGGGCTGGGATGGAGGCTCTCAGAAGCCAACAAGATGAACAATTATGTCTTTTGTGCGCAGAAACAAGACCCACTTCTCCACTCACCAGTCGTGTCCCAAGAATCTAATAAAAAGGGAGATTAGCCCCTCTTTCCTCTCTCACATTTCCTTAATGCTGTCATTTTATTCACACTTTGTAAAGCAAATAAACCAGCAAATTGGTTGCTTTAATGAGCTGAAATTAAACTCGGGCTGCTGATAAAATGCCATTTCTCCTTTCTGTTGTTGGGAAGGACTTGGCTGATAGGCAATGTAAGGGAAAGAAGAGAAAACATACAGTGGGAGCCTTACTGAATGCGTTTAAGTAATTTACTGCTGCTCTTCTTCATCTCCAACACCTCCAGTTAAATGAGGGAAGCACAAGGGTGCTGTAGGGGAAGGTTGTAGGGGATCAGCCTGGCAAGATCAGTGGGGAGTCTGTCTCTGCTCTTTGCTCAGGATGGTCCCACTCCACTAATTCCCTCTGCCCACAGCCTTTCCCCAGGGAGGAGTGACAAGAACACTCCTCTGTGTGGAAAAGGCTGGTTTGGCTCTGCAGAGCCCTCCCAAACACAGGCTTGCCCAGACAGGGTGGTTGGGTCACAATGGGAGATAGAGGATACAGAATAAATGCTTGCTGAGGAGAATATGCCAAGTGCATCCCTTCCTGCTGCCTGTGCTCAGTTTGGGCTTCCCTTGCCTGCAGGAATCCACAAGTCCATGGAGGAGGACAGGGAGATGCTGGAAGTGCCACCCCGAAGGGGCAGCTGGGGCAAGCCATTGCTTATGGCTCTGCAGGCCAGGAATACTTTCATCCCACACCCTTTGGGGCAATACACATCCCCACAGGATGCAGGAGGACCTGGACACCAGGCTGCTCCCTGTGACAGAGGAGAGCTGGCACACCTAGAGGGAAAGTCTCCACCTGCAACACAACGTGTGCGCTGGGATTTTCCCCCCAACAAGAGGAGCTCAGGGCACTTTGCTTCAGTCTCCCACCACCCCGTGAAGTTCTATCATTATCTCACGCCACCAGAGAGGAGGCTGGAGTGCAGAGAGGTTAATTGAGTTGTCTAACACCAGAGGGATGTAGCAGCAGGCATGTTTCAGTCTGGCACTGCAGCCTGTGTCTCGCTGTGGGGGTGGCAAGGGGGGGACACTCACCTGCAATCTCCCTGGGAGCACAGTCCCTCTTCCCTTCCTCGTTGGCTTCAAGGACTCAGCTGTGTTAAAACAGACTTCCAGGTACTGGCAGAGCATCCCAGGGCAGTGACAGCACATGGAGGACTCAGCTGTGTTAAAACGGACTTCCAGGTACTGGCAGAGCATCCCAGGGCAGTGACAGCACATGGAGGACTCAGCTGTGTTAAAACGGACTTCCAGGTACTGGCAGAGCATCCCAGGGCAGTGACAGCACATGGAGGACTCAGCTGTGTTAAAACGGACTTCCAGGTACTGGCAGAGCATCCCAGGGCAGTGACAGCACATGGAGGACAAGGTGTCTGGAAAGTCTCACGTGCAGAGAGCTGATGTGAGAGAAGGTCTGGTTATTGATGTAATGGAAACCTAACGGTCACCAGGGAACAGTCATTGTTCACAATCCAACCAAATAAACTGTTTTACTGCTTATTATTACTGCCCTGCTTACCAAGGTACAAACTGAATGGTAAACAGAGATCTCTGCAGTGAAATATTGTCTTCTTCCCTGGCTGGAAAGGAATCTGGTTTCTTTGGGACAAGGGTCAGAGTAGCATCTGCCTCAACAATCAGCCCCATATGATTTTCTGGTATGTAGTACCAAGAACAGTCCAGCCTGGGTGCTGTGAAATGGTTTAGAAAACTGTTTCTGGGTTTATACTATTTTTCAGATTTAATGAAAGACAATTTGGGTGTAAGATGTGGCCCTATCTCCTCCACAACTTCCCAAGAAACCTCCAGTTCTTACCAGCTATGTTTCCAAGGAGTATTGATGGTGTCTTCCCTGGCTTCTACAGTCTGCCCTTGGACAAGGGAGACAAACAGTGCTCCCATTCCCAAAAAAATATTCAAAGAAGGATTTCTCTAGATAGGCCATGATGATTTCTCTCCACTTATGGGCAACTCTTTCTCTGCCACAATGTCTCACTCCATCCAACCTACCAGCCCAGAGTTCTGTTTGGCAGTAGAGATATCCACAGATGATGTTTCCAATATCTTGTGGAAAAGCATGACCCAGGAGATGTTGGTGCTCATGCATTTCCCATCTCTTTACTTTTTCCTTCCTGTTCCCCTAAAAAATAAGAAAAAGAAGAGCTGGCCATGGAAGTATATGCTTAGTCAAAAATGTAGGGGGAAAAATAGAAAATGTGAGCCAGAAATGAGTTTCTTTGTGGGGAGTGGGGCTGCTGGCAGCCCCACAAGTTTATGTCTAGTGAAGACTTTACCTAGTCTTCAAACAGCTGTTTCTGGCTGGGGAGGGAAGGTCTTGCCCCATCCTCGGCAAATGCTCTTGTTATGCCACTGAATGTGTGCTAGTTTTCCACACCTCTGCATCCTTTCACCGGGGAGGGAGAGAGAGACCTTGGTGAAATGCATCAAACCCCCAGCAGGGACAAGGACACTGGGTGGTTCACAATCTCACCAGTGGGTTTTGCAAAGAGTGCCCTGAAACAACTGCTCAGGTTCCCAGAAACAGGACAAGTGTTTGATGCTGGGCTGTATCCCAGAAGCCACATGGCAGTGCAAGCAGAGAGACACGGTGTCCTCGACCAGAACCCCTTGTGTGGGCACTGCTGCTGCGCACACCAGCACATGAGACAGTCAGGATTCCCCTCAGCAAAACGCTGCAGCATCAAATCTACATCAGAGCGAGTTGTCTAGACTTCATCTGCTCTCAGCAGAGAGGAACAGACACTTCTGGGGCATCACTCCTCTCCTCCTCAGGTAGACACCTAAATAGGTCAGACAAACGGTGCACTGGGGGTGTGTTGGTCTCTCAACCGCCAAATAAGTGATGCCGGACAAGGGCTCAGAGGGTGACCTCAGTGGTCAGTGACCACCTCCCCTTGTGCTGCCAAATAGTGCTGGTGGCAGCCAAATAAGCCAAAAGCTCCTTCAAAGGTGGTTGCCAGAATGAGAAGGCGAGTGCCTAACTAAGAGGGAAGTTGGATGGCTCTCCAACACCTCTGACTGTTGACTGTCTTTCCTTTGTGCTTAGTTTGTTGCTTGTGTTTTGTTTTGAGCAGGGGAGCCGAGGGACCAAGAGGGGACAGCTGAACACACGGAGGCACGTGGAGATGGGGACCAGCACCACGATGTGCAGCAAAAAGAGAACGAGGAGAAGTACTATAAAAAATGAGAGGAAGGCTTGTCTCTAAGCCTGAACAACTCCTCTGCACAGGCGCTTAACTTCATGACTCCCTCCTCGAGATGCCAGAGGCCTGGTGATGTGGGACCAGCCTCAGCCACCAAGACCTTGGTAGCAGCCCTTGGCTGCTGGCTGCTGAGTACCGTGGGCGCCGAGGTCCGCTTTCTCCACGGACGCTTCCCTCCCGTCTCCGAGCCATGAGGAGAAGGGAGAGGCAAGCAAAGCTGATGAAGGAGCACTAGCCCACACCTTCCCAGCCCCTGTCCTGTTCCCCACTTCCAGCAGACCAGGAACCCCTTCTCCGTGCTGCCCTTCCAGATGGCAGGTCGCCGGTGGGCCGCGACGTCAGCCCTCTGCATGTGCGTGGCGGCCGTGTCTCTCCTGCACGCCAGCGGGGTGCGGGCGGACTGCTGGCTCATCGAGGGGGACAAGGGCTTCGTCTGGTTGGCCATCTGCAGCCAAAACCAGCCCCCCTACGAGTCCATCCCCCAGCAGATCAACAGCACCATCGTGGACTTGCGGCTGAACGACAACAAGATCAAGAGCGTGCAGTACGCCTCGCTCAGCCGCTTCGGCAACCTGACATACCTCAACCTGACGAAGAACGAGATCTCCTACATCGAGGACGGTGCCTTTTCAGGACAGTTCAACCTCCAGGTGCTGCAGCTGGGTTACAACCGACTGAGGAACCTCACCGAGGGCATCCTCCGGGGCCTGGGGAAGCTGGAGTACCTCTATCTCCAGGCCAACCTCATTGAGACCGTCACCCCCAATGCCTTCTGGGAGTGCCCCAACATAGTGAACATTGACCTGTCCATGAACAGGATCCAGAGACTGGACAGCAACACTTTTCGGGGCCTAAACAAGCTCTCTGTCTGTGAACTCTACAGTAACCCCTTCTACTGCTCCTGCGAGCTGCTTGGCTTCCTGCAATGGCTGGAGGCTTTCACCAACATGACACGCACCTACGACCGGATGCAGTGCGACTCCCCGCCCGACTACATGGGCTACTACTTGTTGGGCCAAGGCCGGACTGGCTACCGCAATGCTCTGAGCATGCTCTCTTCCCTTTGCACTGGTGGCTCCTACACTGTGATCCCTCGTTTTATCCCTCCCAGGTACCAGGTGACCACGGTGCCCTCCGAAAGCCCCTGCTCCGAGGAGGAGTGCTCCTCCGGCGACGGCACGACGCCACAGTTCTCCCTGTTCACGCCCATCGGTGAGACGGAAGTGCGCCCCAACATCCAGGTGAAGCACCTCAACCACAACTCGGCCGTCCTCACCGTGCAGATCCCCTACCCCTTCAGCAAGATGTACATCCTCTCCCAGTTCGAAAATGGCTTCTCCTCCATGATCACCAAGCTCAGGAAGAAGGAGGAGAACATCACCATAAGCAACCTAGTAGCACAAAGAGATTACACCTACTGTGTGGTCTCTGTCCACCAGTACTCCAAGTACAACCACACATGTGTCACCATCACTCCCACCAGACCCAACCGCAAGGAGCCAGTGCCCACCCCTTCCACTGCCACCCATTACATCATGACAATCCTGGGCTGTCTCTTTGGCATGGTGATTGTCCTGGGCGTGGTCTATTACTGCCTCCGGAAGAGGCGCCAGCAGGAGGAGAAGCACAAAAAGGCTGCCAGCAGCATGAAGAAGACCATCATCGAGCTGAAGTATGGGCCAGAAATGGAGACCACCAGCATCACCCAGCTGTCCCAGGGACAGATACTGGGTGGGGAGACAGTGACCCGCATCCCCTACCTACCTTCTGCTGGTGAGGTCGAGCAGTACAAGCTGATTGAGAGCAGCGAGACCCCCAAGGCCACCAAGGGCAACTATATGGAGGTGAGGACGGGTGAGCAGCCTGAGAGGCGAGACTGTGAGCTGTCCCTGCCACCAGACACCCAGGGCTCTGTGGCTGAGATCTCCACCATTGCCAAGGAGGTGGACAAGGTGAACCAGATCATCAACAACTGCATCGATGCCTTGAAATCCGAGTCCACCTCCTTCCAAGGGGTGAAGTCGGGGGCGGTCTCCACAGTGGAGCCTCAGCTGGTGCTCTTATCAGAGCAGATCCCCAGCAAGCATGGATTCCTTTCCCCCGTCTACAAGGAAAGCTACAACCACCCTCTCCAGCGACACCACAGCATGGAGGCGGCCCCCAAACGCTCCAGCACCTCTTCCAGCGGCTCCATACGGAGCCCCAGGTCCTACCGCTCCGAGGGATCGGGACACAAATCTGAAGCCAAATACATTGAGAAGACATCCCCCACCACCGACACCATCCTCACTGTGACGCCGGCCGCGGCCATCCTGCGGGCAGAGGCGGAGAAGATCCGCCAGTACAGCGAACACCGGCACTCGTACCCCAGCTCACACCCAGGGGAGCAGCACGACAGCATGGGCGGGAGGAAACCCTCCATCCTGGAGCCTCTGACCCGTCCTCGCCCCAGAGACCTGGCCTACTCCCAGCTCTCTCCTCAGTACCACAACCTGAGCTACACCTCCAGCCCGGAGTACACCTGTAAACCGTCGCACAGCATCTGGGAACGCTTCAAACTCAACCGCAAGCGGCACAAAGATGAGGAGGAGTACATGGCAGCCGGCCATGCCCTACGCAAAAAGGTCCAGTTTGCCAAAGACGAGGATCTCCATGACATCTTAGACTACTGGAAGGGCGTCTCTGCCCAGCAAAAGTCCTGAGTCCTCACACACAACTCGTGACTTAACACACTAACTGGACCAAAAAGAAATCCGCAGCAGCTATTTTTATTCAGACTGTCT
>VXBB01004899.1:325714-346913 GCA_013399915.1 Illadopsis cleaveri | reverse complement strand
AAAAAAAAAAGAGAGAGAACAAATAATGAAAAAAATCTATAAATATTCTATATAATATATAAAGTGAGATATTAAAATGTCCTCACGTTGGTGAGACATGCACCAAATTTGAACACAAACTTTGCAGAACAAATGAACTGTGGAGTGGGAAAAAAAAAAAAAAAAGTTTTGTTTCATTTTGATTTTTTAAAAAAAATATAAGAAAAAAGAAAAAATTGAATATAAAATGAAAATGAAAGAGCGGGCAGAGAGCTGAGGTCTGGTGTTTTCCAATATTGCATTGCATGAGTCCCTATTCCGTGATTTTGTGGATTCTTTGTGAACAGTTTGTGTTCTTCCTTCCTTCCCTTCCAAAATCAACAGCGACAAAAACAGCAACAAAAACCAAAAAGAGACCAGAAGGAGCTCCATCTTTTGGGCTGTTTTTGCAAACGGAGTCTTCCAGTTTAGACTTTTACCCGGTTGAAGGCCCGTTCACATTTTCACTCACTAAGAGGTTTTACCACACATGGCATTGTAAACCGAAGTCGTTAATTGTACAGAGAAAATTTCTATATTTGCAATGTTTGCTGTATAATGAGAAAGAGAGAGGAGAAAAAAAAATACTACATCTACTAAAAAAAAGAAAATATATATATCTATATTCACCTGTTTGTACCAGGTTTTAATCATGGATTTTAGAGAAAGAGATGGAGTTTTATTTGAAGGACTTTTTGTTGGTTGGCTGGTTGATGGGATATCTTTTGGAGGGGGGAGTGTTTGGATTTCTAAGTGTATTGTTTTGATTTCTTCCACCAATTGTCTGTGTCCAAGTTCTCATCACTTCCATGTGCATTGAAGAAAAAAAGCTCGTACCCAGGAAAATAGAATCCCTCACCTTATTCCAGGTGGGAGACCATCACCACCAGGAACTGGGAAGGGGATGAGAAGTGAAGAGCTCTTGGCTGAGCAGGTGCCACCATGCAGTGGGATTTCTGCTGCAAATCAAAAAGTATTGGTCTCTGCCCCTAAACAGATGTGTCTGGGCATTGGTGGCCCTTGGGACCAGCCACTGAGGGGTGGATTGTCCCCCCACTTTCAAGGCGGGGGAGCCAGTGATAAGTTAGAGCACAAATCCTCTTGCTGCTCTGCAGAGAAGGAAAGAATGGAGGGGTGATTTTCCTTCTGAGGTAAAAGACACTCAGCATTTCCAGCTTGCCCACACTAAGACACCCTGGGGAGCCCCTGACCAGCCCTTGCCACTCAGAGACTGGAAGGGAAAGTGAAGGTTCTGTGTCCATGGGTCCATCCAAGAAGCCACCTGCCCCTCAGCCATTGGTGTCCAACACTGTTCCAAGACTCCACAGCTTTTTGCCCCATCTCTAAAATACTCACATGAGGTGAGAACAGAGGTGTTGAGGCCATGAAGGCACTCCCAGGCCACACTGGTGGTCAAAGGACACGATTTTGTCCTGATCAGCTCCAGCTGAGTCACAATCCCCTATGTTTCACCCACCCCAGGACCAACCCAAAGTGAGGCCTTCATGAGGGTCTGAGAGATGCTCTGCTCCCAGGTGAGTGTGTGGGAATGCAGGGAGCCAGCACACTGAGGTGAGGTGCTAAGCTCCCCAAATGCAGCCCTGTGAGGCCCTGCTGCTTGGCAGAGTTTTTTCCCCTTGCATCCTGCTCACAAGTCGCTTTGGATGGACATCCTGTGTCCTGATGGATGAGCACTAGGGCCCAGGAGCAAACCATATCCCATCCTGTTATTTCAGTATTTCAAAGCGATTTTGACAGGTATTCTTGTGAAAGGTTATGTTTGTTCAGAAAGGAGCTGAGCCAGGAAGACACAGAGCAGGCTGGGAAGTGCACGAGTTCATTCCCCGTGGTTATTTGTGTAGACAACAAACCATTAGCAGGATTTCATAATAAAAGGCAGGTAATTTCTCCAGGAATGCATTCAGTCTGCCTGAGCAAAGGCACATTCCTCCACCTCCTCCAGGTGCCCCAGATCCTGCCCACAGCACACAGCTTTCCCAGGGCTGTGTCTTGCTCACTAGGCAGTGAACAGGACCTGGAGGGGGGAATTGAGGGTCACCCCTCTCTTGTTTACTGCCATCATGGCAGGTCCCTCCCTAGATCTCAGCTCTAGCACCTGGACCAAAGCAAATCCTTCAGCAGAAACAGCCTTTCCTTGCAAACCCTGAGTGCCTCCTCATAAGAGTAGTTTGGGTTGGAAGGGACCTTAAAAATCATCTAGGATTATAAAATAAAAAGTCATCATCATTTAGTTCCAACTCCCCACCATGGGTGGGGTTGCCACACACTAAATCAAGTTGTTCAAGTTCCCATCCAGGAGAAATAAGAGTTGGTCAGCAAGGATGGATGATGGAAGCAGTAGTGAGGCCTCCTGACACTGTTTCATGATCTCACAGGATTCCTTATCCAGAGGCTGGGGTGGTCCAAAGTGATGGCAGCTCATGAGTTAATTTGGGCTCAGATGCTCCAGTGTTGATAGACACTGATAGACACCCAAAGAACTTCCTCAGCTGATCTCTGCATTGAAACCATTCCCACACCAGTTTGGAAATGGCATCAGGACCATCCATGGAACTGGGAGCAATGGCCCAGCCAGTGCAATGTGGATCCTCCTCGCTGTGGAGGCAGCAGCCAGCTCAGCTCTTTAGCTGGGGCCACTCATTTTGCTCCTCTGCCTCTGTTTCCTCCTTTGCAAATGCTTCCTTGTGGCATTGAGGGCACAGGCTGGCTGGGGAGGCTCAATTAATTAATTGGCTGTCTGTGAAGCCCATTTAGCTCCTAGAATAAAAGCTGCTATCGAAATGCAAAGCTGTTAGTGGCGTAAAACAGCAGGGGCAGATGAAATCAAAGCCTGATTCTGTTTTCACACCAGGATTTCACTGGTCATAAACCAACAGAGACCGACACAGGAATGTGATACAGCAGTGCTGGCCTTTCTAAATTAAACACTTCCCACATGCAAGCTGACTGCAACTGGAAAAAAGGAGGATTAGAAAAAATCTAGGCCCCTCTATGTCCAAGGTATCTCTAAGGCATCACCCAGTACCCCATTTTTGGTGGGGCCTCACCACAGGTCTCCAGACAGCTCCCGAGCTGCTGAGCACCTTCCAACCCTCCCTCCAAAACAAGGTGCAGTCCTGGCAGCCATGGTCCACGTCTCTTGGCAGGAGATGCCATAAAGTGAGCTGTGAAAAAAGCCAGAAAAGAAAAGGGAAGAGGTCCCACTGTCCCTAGGGCCACCACTCCACGGATGAGCTCCAGGGCTGGCTCTGCACAGGGCCTGGAGAGCTCTGTCCACAGCATCTTCCATCCCTCCAAGGCAGCTCCTTTACAGGCCACTCTGAGGATGGAGTGGGGATTTCATCACCTGTGACCTGCTGAGTGTTTTTGTTCTTTGTTTTGTCTCCTATTCAACCACCAAAGGTCTCAAGCTGCTTCTGCAAAGAGAAGTGATACCTTGTCCAGTCAGGCTGCTCCTGCTGCCCCAAACTCATCCAAAGGAAGAGGGCTCCCCACCAAGCAGAAAGGAGAGGGCACAGGAAAGGTGTGTTGGAGTGAAGAGGAGGGGAGGCTAGGGGGAAGAAAAATACAATTCCCTCCAGTCATAGCCCTGGGGCCATGTGGAAATGCATTCTGCTGATGCCCTTTCTGTGTCCACAAAACTGCTGCTGTTTCAACAACCTCGGCAGCACTAAAAATCCTTCCTCTGATCCCTCCCCCAGCACCCCAGCAAGGACAGCTTCTAGTTGGAGAGTAAATCCAAGCCCACATTACCTGTGGCTCAATCCTCACTCTGGCCCAGAGTCAGCAAAGGACCCTGCCATGTGTTACAAAGCCTGTGTGGCATCTAGAGCCTGGATATTATTTAAAAGCCTGTAAATTAGGACAGAAACATCCCTTTGTATAGACATGCACCATTTAAGCTCAGGATTCCTGAGTGCACCTGCCGGCCCTGGTGTGCACACCGGGTGTGTCCATCTGTTCCAAAGCATGGCCTGTGGGAAGGGCCACGTTCACAGACAGAAACGTGGAGCAGCAGTACCCAGTGGCAGTGGTGGCAGTGCCTGCCCAGCTGCCTCCCTGATGCAGCAAAGCACTTGAGAGGGGAGCTGGGGGCTGCCTCCTTCTTCAGAGCTGGTGGGTATTGGAGGTGTGAACTGCCACCCTGCTGCCCAGCATTTGAACCTCCCTCAGCTGAGTTTGCCATGAAATCAGGTGCAGATCCCATGGGAGGGGTCTGTGAGGATGCACGGGGGCCCTAAGAAGGGAAGGTGCTCCCGTGCACGACGCTGACCAGACAACAGCCACACTTCACTGGCTCTGCTCAAATCAAGGCAGTGTCCTGCAGTGCTTCCTGGGTGCTGACACCTTTCCTAGGACTGTCAGGGAGATGTCTGTCTCCCATCCCCATTGGTACTTATGGATGAGCCCATGCATCAACACTTGGGAGATGCCCAGGGCTGCTGGAGAACCAGAGGCAGAACAGAGCTCTGAGCTCCAGCATGTTCCCTCACTCCCTGCAACCTCAGCCAACCCCCCTCTGCCCATTTTTGAGGCCAGTCTTTCCCTTCTCCTTGGCAAACCCAGAGCTCGGTGCCCGGGAGCCCCAAACTCCTCCCGGTGTTGGAAGTGGCTCTGCAGACCCCGGGAGCCGCCACACACCGCCCTGGCCGGGCGCCGGCTGCCTGACGGGCTGTGGAGCAATAAATCACCTCGCCTGCAGGAGAAGGGGGTCAGCAGGGGTGGAGGACAGTGAGGTGGAGGTGGCTCCATCATACAAACAAACCCTTTGGGCGAGGCGGGTTACAATTCCCTCCGGGGGATGCGCTGCGGGGGATGCGGCTGGACCGGCCCCAGGAGCGCGGATCGATGGGGTGATTGAAGCGAGCACGCACTGCGTTGGGCTATTTTTAGCACAGCCAGCAGAGCAGGAATTTGGGAGCCCAAGTCAGAATTTATTTGCATCTGTGAGTGCTCGTCACGGGGAGGACCAACAACAACAACACCCAGTGCGGGTGCAGGAGCGCCCTGCTGCGCATTTTCGGACCTGTTCACCTTGGCTTCAGCTCCTCTTCGGTGCCCATCGTGTCCCTCTCCTCTGCAGTGCCCTTTGGGGACAGTGTCACCCCCCCTTGGGGACAATGTCACCCCCCCCACTCCCCAAAGGTTGGAGCTGCGAGCACGTGGATGCACATGGACACAGAGCAGAGGAGAGGGGAGGGGATGGAATTCAGGGGATGAAGGGTTTATTTGGGAAAAGCACTGATCCCACCTTAAATGCCATGGGCATGCAAACAGCTCTTGTAGCATGGCTGCAACACTGCCATGGCCAGGCAGGTGTGGACTTCAGAGGTGCCCCAGCCTCTCCTCCAGCTCTTCTCCTCCTTTTTCCTCACCACAGGCTTTCCATCATGGGCCCTGGGTCAGTTTTTCTGGGTAAGTGTTCTGAGATTAAATCATTCTCCAGAGAGAGGAATATAGCACATTAATTTCCCTCACCTCCAGCCCCCGATGCCAGCAGTGCCCAAGGCACTGAAGGTGGTGAAGGTGCTGGTGGGCATGGCCAGTGCTGCTGGAGAAACCAACCCAACTCCTTGGGCTGGAGCAGTGACTTTGGTTTCATCTGAATTTCTTTAGGCTCCAAGTTTTCATATCTCCTCTGTGTCACAGTTTCTGTTTTACCCCTCTCAGCCAGCTCACCAGCACCACCAGAAGGGTGGTAGAGATTATACAAATGCTGTCTTGAGAGTTTTGCTCAGTCCCACCTTCCCCCCCGCCCAGAATTTAATGGAGGGAAACCATCTGATCCAGAGTGCAGCCAGTTTTCTGGACTCAGTTTCCTCTGTGCAGGGGATGAGAAGACACAGAAGTACCAGGGATGTGGATTTTCATCACGTGGAGAGTAGCCCAGCAGGAGGCCAGTTTTTAGTTTAGTTTTGCTGCCCTTCCTTTTAGTTCAAATTGGATGTGAACATGCCTGTATCCATCCCTCTGCAACCTCCCTGTCCCTGCAGAGTAACCAGAGGAGCCTGCCAAGTCTCCAAGTTTGTGTGTGTGCCTTTTCAATAATTCAGTGGGAATGTTAATCACAGGGTTGTGCTGTTGTTCCTGTACGAGCTGGATCGCTTCTCACATCCCACCTACATCTGTTTTTTCACACTCAGCTCAGCTGTCTGGCAATAGCCATTTGCTGCTCACCTTTACTTGCCTTGCCATTAAAGAGCTCATTAATGTACTCCATCCTTGCTCTCTTTGGGATGAGAAGATTTCCATTTCTGTCTTTTATCAGCTTTCACAGGGCTTACATCCTGTCCTCCCTTCACCATGCAATGCCCTTTCCTAATGAGCTCTTCTCTCCTGGTCCGTCTCATCCATTAAGATCTGTGAGTGTTGTCCCCTGCATTGTCTTGCTCATCTCCTGGGCTCTGCTCTGGGTCTGTCATATTCCTCAGTGTTTTCAGCTGTGAAAGGAAGCAATCAGCCCCACACACAACATCCACCTCTCTTGCTTTCCTAGCAGCCTTCCAGTCTGGCTCATCCCACCACAGCATCCAGCCTTGACAGACTCCTCCATCCTTGCAGAAGCCCCTGGCCAGCTTGACCTGATCTGCAGAAATGTGCTGGAATGCCTCAGTTTGTGTGTGGTGCTTGCAGCTTGTCTCTGCTGGGGGCCTCTTAAATCTGTTCCTCTCTCTCATAAAAGCATTGCTTTTATGCAGCAGAGCTCTCCTTGGGCATCTCCTGCCTTGCAATCAAGAGCTCCCAGCCCATCCAGACACGGGAGGCCTCTCTGGGTACTGCAAAAGCTCCTCTGTGGTCTCACAAGTAAACACTGGCACTCTTCATGTGATGCAGCTAAATTAATTAATCTTGTTCCACCACATTTGGAGCCAAGACACAAAGGTTTCCATTCCCTGAAGGTGAAGCTTAAAGTCTGCTTGTCCCAAAAGTGCCCTCCTGCCCCACCTGGGATTTGTGTTTCAGTAAGATTTGGAAGAGTGGCAGCAGAGCAGCTCTTGGGAGTAGCTGCAAGGGGCTGGCAGAGCCAACAACCCCCTGGAAAAGTGGCCGTGGGCACAAACAATCTGCCACCATCCAGCTGAAACATCCCTGATGTGTCCAGCTCAGCTTAGGCTGACAAAGGGCTTGAGTACACAAAATCAGTTTTGCTTTGGGTTTTTTTTTCCCCCAGCCATCTCAGGTTGCTGCAATTTATTACCTCTCCATACAAACCTTATCTCAATTATATCCTCAGATCACTCTGGCTGTAACAACACTCCCACCCACCTCAGGGATTGCACACACACACACACACACACATCTCTGCCTGGGAAATCCCAGGCAGAAGCATGGCAGTCCCAAGAATGACAAACCCTTCATGAGCTGACAGCTGACAAGCCCTGAGCTGCTCTACAGCTGCCTCCAGCCTTGCAGGGTGATCACAGCTCCTAAAAGACAGATGCAGACACCAGGGCTCTGGGTATGACATGCCAGGAGGCTGGCAGCAGATGCTGGGGAGGGCAGGTGCCTTTTATGGCCACTTCAAAAGTATTTCCCTGGCAGAGCTCGCAGCCAGGGAGGACAGTGAGATGAGGGGTGGGCTGGCTTCTGATCTCCCACCATCTCACACTTGGGTCCTGAAGACCAGATGTGTCCTAGCACAGTTGTCAGGAGTGGAGAAGTAGAGATGGAGGTGCTGGAGCAGGGCTGGGGGCTCCAGAAACCACCTGAGATGGTGAAACACTTTTGGGTACTGTTGTGAGGCTCCTCTGGCTGAGGTGACTGAGAAGTCCCTGCCCCAGGGTGGCTTTGCAGAACAGCACACTCGGAAGAGCCCATGTGTGGCTGTGAAGGAATGATCCATCCATCACTGCTCTGAAGCTGCCAGGAGATGGATTCACCCACTGGAGTGAAGTCTGAGCCAGTCCCACTTTTCTGCAAAGCCACAGACGTACACGGGTGGAGATCCCAGGTCTGATGAGAGAGATCAGCATTGGAAGCACAGCACAAAGCCCTCACAAAGAAGAAGAATAAACCAAAACATCACAAGATGCCAGCAAGTGGGAGGAGACAGCTTATCCAGGGAGCTAATGTAGCTGGAAGGAAAGGGAAAGGATGCAAGATGTTCCCCTATTAAGAAAGCAAAACACCATGCAAGAGCAAAGAACCAGAGGTTGCAGTGCCTGACAGAAAGTGATGTGGATGCATCTGAGTTTAAAAAGCCAAAGCAGAGATGGGGCAGATTCTGGACCCAGAACAAAGGCTATTTCTACCCAAGCTTGAGAGGCAAAAGTTAGGATGAGACTTGCAGAGACCTGGAAACCACTGAGGTGGGTGAATTGTAAGTGGCACCGTGTTTAATCTGGGCAGAATGCATGAAACCAGATAATGTAATTGAAAGGGTTATTTAAACTGAGTATTCAGAGGGAAAAATAAAGCATAGGAGGGAAAATAATAATACTTAGCACTTGTAATGTGCTTAGCATCTTCAAAAACTGGTCAGCCATTAACTGATTGCTCCTCTGCTCAGTCCAAAGGCTAATAAAAAGGGACGGTTCATTTAGTTATTTCACAGCTGAGCTTCTTGATAAGGCATGAGGAAGTGACTGCTGCTTTCCAGCATGTTGGTAAATAAACAGTTGGAAGTAAGAAAATACAAAATCCTCTCAGCACTTGGTCACAGCTTCATGCTCAGCTCCCTCCTTCCTCACCTTGAGTTTGTCCAGACCAGATCTGTGAGAGGGAATTTGTCTGGAGGGCTGGCAGGGGAGCATGCCATGGATAGGGGCCAGGCTTCCAACAGGTCCAGCACTTGGTGTCTCCTGCCCAGGAACTGCCCCTGTGCTCATGTCCACGAGCAGGGATATGGAATCTGCAGGGCCCTTGTCTGTGGGTGGATGGGGTGGGAGATCTGGGCTCAGAGAGACCCACCTGTGAAGCCTGGTGGCCTTGGCAAGTGCAGAGGCTGAGGGAACCCGGCAGCCTTTTGGAGAGCAATGAAGAGGGAAGCATTTTGTATTTGTTTGACTTAAAAAGCAAACTGCTCCTTTTGTGTTTGATGAGCAAGCGATTTCATAAACTCGGCAGGGAAAACATGACACACTTGATGATTTCCAGCCTCTTTTCTTGGCAGCAGCACTGGAGGAGCAGAGAAATGCCCAAGCAGCTGCCCCACACACACTCCCCCAGCTATCTGGGGATGGCCAGGGGTCTGGAGGCTGCTCCTGGTCAGGCCTAAAGGGAAGCAGCCAAGAAGAGGAAGTGCTTGTCAGTGCAAGCCATTCAGCCTGACTCCTGTTCAGTCCCAGAATGGGTGAACAACAAACCTCTTGCATGTCAGGCACTGCCAAAGGCTCCACATTGTGCCCCAGGTACAGTCACTCACTCAAAACAAGCAGCCACTGGTTTTGCCAACCACTTTGTGATGGTTTCTGGCCTTATCAGCTTAGACACCCACTACAACACTGGTCTCATCACTCCAGGGAAACAGAGCTGCACAGATTCTCAGCTGCCCCCATACAAGTGCCCTGGTTTTGGTGCAGTTATGCTCCAGCCCCTGCTTTGCTGGGGCACAGGTCTCTCAGAGACCCTGCTCCAGGTGTCCCAGACCCATAGCAAAGGGATGTCTCCATAGGGTCCCACTGGACTGTGCAAGGCCTCCAGCTCACTCTAAGCTGCTGGGACAGCAACCAGGAGAAGGCAATGGTTCACCCATGACCTGCCCAATCCCAATCCCAGCAGCAGAGAAAAACTCCTGGAAGATGTTAGAGAGCTATTTTTCCACATCGTTGGGTGATCCAAGAGGGGCCCTGCTTTTTAGAAGAGATGCACAAGAATTCATCTCTGAAAGCATTTCTTGGGATAAAATACATCCTTCAGGGCATAGGGCTGAACTTGGCTTTTCTGGGACACGTCTAGCAGTGGAGGGGCCATCATCAAAAGCCTTTGGTGGAGACAGGGGTTGAGGGATCTTACATTCCTATGGCTTTTTGCCCCGTGCACTGCCTCCTGCTCTCTCTGCTGTGCTTGTGGGCTTTGTATTCTTTCTCTTCCTTTAGGTTTTCTTCCTCTTAAATGAAACATTCCCCAACTCTGCTGTGAGAACAGCTCTGTGCTGAGAGGATGAGCCAGGTGAGAGCAGGAGGAGGTGAGCAGGGAAACCTTACCCCAGTGTTATCCCTAAGTGCCTCTGCCCCGAGGCAGGTTTTGCTTGAGGGAGGCATTCAGGTCAGGACCTCCATGATTTACAGTGCAGGACGTGTCCTCCTCATCATCTGGGGGACCCGGGGAAAGCACTGAGCACAGAGACAGCAGCAGCCTTGATGGGTTGCTTAAACACCTTTCTGACAGGAGGAAATTTGGGATGCGCTGAAGACGCCTTGTTAACTCCTGTGAAACGCTCACGTAGAGCCGGGCAGCAGCTACACGGTCTGTGCAGCCTCCCCTGCCTCCTCCTGGCATAACGAGGCCCGATGGGTGTGTGTAAACAAAGCAAGCCTCTCCCTCACTGGACCTCATGCATCATTTATAGCCAGCTTTTCCGTGGCACAAGAAACATTTACATATGCCAGCATTAATTCCGAACGCCACTTCAAAGCCATCTCTGTCTAATGAACCCCGCGCGCTGCGCGCAGCAAATTCCACCCCAAAAATAATTAGCAACACCCGCCACCAAAGCGTTACAAGGGGAGCGCAGCACACCACCTGCTGAAGCAAAATGAATGCCTGATTTATTTATTTTTTTGCCACTTTTTCAGCAATATTCAGGCAGTGACTCAAAGCTGTGCTCTGCTCTTTGTAGGGAAGCGTAACGTTCCCACTCTGCCTTCCATTCTTAGAAGAGATTGATTTGGGAAGGTTATATAGAACCATAGAAAGTTTTGGGTTGTAAGGAACCTCAAACATCATCTAGTGCCAACCCCCCCACACCATGGACATGGGCAGGGCTTATGTTTTTCTTACATCACAACTGGACAGAGCTGTGCAAGACACTGCTGATTCCTCCACGCCAGAGGTGCCCACTAGGAGTTAAGGTGCAGGCAGCTCTATGGCCTTTTCTCTGAAGCTGCACAACTCCCAGACTTTTGGGATGCTGTCACCAGCTGACCAGTCACAGGCTGGTGGCTGGGAGAAGGACAGGACAGGACTCACCAAATCTCCCCCTGGTCTGACATTTCCACAGAACCTTTAACCCCTGAGTGGGATCAGTCTCACTGAGAAAAAAGGAAATTGGCTATGGGATCAGGAGTCAAAAGTTTTGGTGCCCCTTCCAGCCATGGTGCTCCCACCCTGTGCTGCCTACAGGCAGCCCTGCTGTGAACAGCTATGGGGACAGAGCTGGCTGCACTGAAATTATTTCTTTAACTGTGTCAGAGCTGCTCATCCCAGCTCACAACAGGAGGAGCAGCATGCTTAGCTCAAAGCCTGATGTGGTGGCATTGCCGTGGAAGACCCAGGTCACAAACCCCCATGGCAGAGAGATGGAGACCAAAGCTGGAGGTGGCTGTGGGCACAGGGGGACCAGCTGTGCCAGGATGGTGCTGGGATCCTGTGTTCTCCTATTTCTGTCCTCCTGGAGTGGAAGGAAGGTGCTTTGCAGGGCACTGCTCTTAGCCTGTGTGTCTCTCCAGCATCAAAGCATGGAATTCAAATTGTCAGTCTCTGCCTTGTTAGGATGCAAGGGGTTAAACTGTTCTTCCTATGCAAATTAAGCTTAATTAATCCTTTTCATCAGTTGCAAATATACCTTCTGAACCCTATTAAAAACATGAATATGCAAATTCAGACCTTTTTTAATACTCATTTTCAAGGACTTGGAGTCAGGCTTGATTATTCGATTCCCGTTAACAGCCTGTAAAACCTGGTGCAAAATTTAATTTCCATTTTAAGTTACAAAAAAAAAAAAAAGAATCTGTTGGTAATTAAGCTAATTACAGTGTTACACTAAAGAGGAGACAAACAAGGAGGACAAGATCATTCATTACATTTAACACTGGTTACAGGACCTGGGGACTGTCCCGAGTTAACTGTGAAGCCAGGAAACAGTGGTGATATAAACTATGTGTGTGTGAGGAGACTGTAGCTTTGGGGGGCCTGGGAACAAACCTGCTTCAGTCCCATGAGCCATTCTGCTCCTTCTGTTAAGGACAGAAGCAAGGAAGAGGAGGTGCAGCCAGGCTGGAGGCATTCTGTCTGTGTCCTGGCACCGACACTGTGAGGCCTGTGCATGATCAGGAACATGCTTGAGGTTGGAGTTTCAAAGCAACCTTATCTGCCAGAGCTGAGCATCCTGTGCAGGTGAGATTTCCATCTTCCCCGAGCACTTCCTCTGTGTGTGGAGTGCAGAGGGGAGGTTTGCTGACAACTCCCTTTGCACTGGCAAAGCCATCAGGGAATAGACATGAGAAGACTCTGCATCTACAAACTGCTGCTCCACAGCCACACTGGGGAGCAAACGATAACCAGGATGTGACCCCCTATTTCTCATGCCCGTGGCCAGCTCATGTTGGGAGATGCCACCCAAACCAGCTCAGCCCACACCCCTCAAACCTCCCTTGTGGTCACCCATCACAGCTGGGCATCAGTGCTGGTAGTTCTCAACTTGCCCGTCAACCATCCCGTGCTTCCAGGCTCTGCTTGCATGTAATTTTTTAAAAAGCAATGCTATAAACTGTTAATCATGTTTTACTACTACAGTGATCTCTTAAAATCAGTCCTTAGATTGCCCAGCATCTATTCTGCACTTGGTGGTTTCTAGTGAGTTTGCAAAGTCAATTTGTGCCTTCCCAGAGCTGTAATCCTCACCTCGGGATAGCAGCACAGCCTGGTAGGCTCAGGTGAGGACTCCCATGGCTGGGGTGGCACACATCACACAGGAGGTCAGGGCTCAGTGCCAGGATACCAGTGCAGGACACTCCAACACTGAAGCAGAATGTTGGCATTACCTACAGACACCCAAAGACATCCGACACCGGCAGGACAGACCCGCCCAGGGCATTCGTGCTATCGGGGGAGCTTTTCTCTCTCTCCTCTCATCTCAGCGCAGCCGCCAGGAGGGGCAGCTCGGCTCCCCGTGGATTTGGTTCATTCCTCGCCATCGCCTCCTCTCCAGGGCTGTTCCTTCCCCTGGCAGGACTCGGGCAAGAGGAGCTGTCACTTCAGAGCACGCCAGTCTCGGGCGGCTCTGCCTCCAACAGCGGCATCGGAGCAGGAGCCATCACGTACACACCAAGGGGCTGCAGCGTGACTCCCAAAACCGAGCTGAGGAAAGGCTCAGGCACACGGAGGAGCTGGGAGAGCCCAAACTGAGCTGAGGAAAGGCTCAGGCATACGGAGGAGCTGGGAGAGCCCAAAACTGAGCTGAGGAAAGGCTCAGGCACACGGAGGAGCTGGGAGAACCCAAACTGAGCTGAGGAAAGGCTCAGGCACACGGAGGAGCCAGGACAAGGGTAAAGAAGGGATAGTGTGATTTGCCATCACCCCGTTGTGTACAAGGCTGTGCACCGTCACTGGGGAGTGGGAGGCACCTCCAAAATGCAAGATCCAAGTGACATCCACGGTCTGCATTTCTTTTAGGAAGGTCTCTCTCTCCCTGTCAGTGGTTATGGAGCAGCCTGGCAGGTGAACCAGTCACTCCCAGCAAAGTGAGGTATCTGCCATCATACAGCACAAATGTCACTCAGCAGTTGCTCCTTAAGAGGAAAAGTTGATCTGCCAAACTTCAGAGCCTTTCATCTGCCTGGAGAACATTTCCCACCACATTGATACCAGAAGTTTCTGATCACACCAGTGGAGTGTGACAACAGAGATGGTAAGGGAAATGCTCTCACCCTCTAGCCAAGCCCTTCGACCTGCCTGGTGCCTCTTGTCAACTGTATCATATTTTGGGGGGAGTCAGGGATGCAGAATTACCTTCTCAGTCCCTGCAGGCAATCAACTTGCTCCCCGAACCATGAGATATGATTGCCCTCATTACTTTGGCTTGCATAGCAGTGAGCCTTGTTAATGGTCATAAAATTATCCAGCCCTTATTTAAATCCTACAGCCGTCTGTGTTTCAATGACCTCCCGATGGTCTCTGGCTTTGCTCCAGGCTGAAGAAGCATTAGAAGGACCAGGGAGGAAAAAGAGACAGTGGGAGGATTAAAGAAAAAAACCCAGAACCACAACAAGCAACAGTCAACAGAGAGAATTCAAAGTGAAACAGGGAATATTAAAGAGAGCTCAATCAATCAGCTGGAGAGTTCAAAAAAACATAGCCTGTCATGAAGAGAAGGAAGCAGCATCAGGTAAAATTAGCAACACTAATAAACTCATCAGCACTGGAGCCTGGGCCAGGAAACAGCACAGAGAAGATGAAGGGGTTGGTAGAGGCTTGATCCCATGTTGGGGAAGCAGAAGAAAACTGACACAACCTAAGGGAATGTGCTTTGGTGGAGGAATGTGGTTTGGGTGGAGACCAAAGACATGGGCTGCTTCCGAGACCTCCAGCAGCAAGAAGCTGCCTTTGTGCTCCTTAAATTACATGGCAGCCTTTTCTTTAAAGTGTATTTTTCTTCTGTTCTGTTCGTTGTACTTGCTCTGAGGGAAAACATGCACAGAAGGAAGGCAGGAGACACAGACGCTGTGGGTGGAAAGAACAGGAGGGGCTGCTGGGATGGCCTGTCCAAGGCTGGGCTTTGGCCAGTGATCTTTTTGGAGCAAAATTCTCCTCTTTCTTTTGGATAAAAGATTGTTCCCCTGTCTTTTCAAATAACATCTGTAAACCCCCAGAGTACCAAAAGATTTTACAATAATAATCCTCCAAAAGAGAAACAAGAACTGGAAAACCCCCAAGCAGCTAAGAACTGTTTTAATGTAACCAAGCTCCAACACAGATTTCCATCAATTTTGCAGCAAACCTGAGTCATGAAATTAAAAGTAGCATCAGCATATTTCCTATTAGCTATGATTCCTTTTTCAGAACAGATCATACATTCCTACCCTATTTTTCTAGACACTTGTGTCAATGTGATATCATCAGATGCCGTTCAGTCTTTCCTCTTAGCCTGAAAAAAGCTTTCCTGTTGGGAAGGATGGGATTTTAATATTTAAAAAAGACTTTGTGAAAAAGCTTTGCTGATTTTTTATTTATTTATTTATTTATTTATTCAATATCCCTCCCCTGATCAGAGTGGGTGCATTTTGTAGCTTTTAAATATCATGCAAGTTTTAGCAACACCGCTATTAAATCTGAATCTGCTGTCACAGCAGGCAGCAGGAATGTGATTCACACCAGCACAGAGAGCCTGTTCCGTCCTTCCCTGCTCCTGTCCTTAGCTACAGTCACCTGGCATCACACACCACCATTGTTTTCCCAACACCTCTGAACAGCTAAAAGCTCCAACAGAACCAATCCTGCCCTGGCTGTGTCCTCTCTCACCTGCAACAGCAGAGCTCAACAGGATCTGGCATCAGCTTGGTGATGGCTGAGGAAGGCTCTTGCCTGTCAACCCCAGGGTTTGACACATCCACCCATCAGTCCAACTCACACCATTCTCAGCTGCCTCTGAGCCCACTGCTGGGTTAGGAAATGAAAAGGGCAGGTGCTGCTCAGTGTTTGTTTGGAGTGAGCAGAGGGGAGCAGTGGAGAACCGACAGCAAGGCTGGCACTGCAGCTGTTCAGAAATGGAGGTGGCTGCTCCTTCCATCCATGCCCCGTTTCTTCCATCCATCCCCTGCTCTGCTCCTGCCCTTCACTCTTCTAGGTTCCCACCTCCATCATGAAGTCCCAGTTTCATGTGAGCCCTGTGACCTCACTGTGCAGCAGACTAATGCCATGAACAGGGCAGGCATGCTGCTGGCCAAAGCAGGACAGTCACCCAGCAGCTCCCCAAGCCATGGACAGGTGCTGCACCACACCAGCACATCCAGCCAAACACCCATCCTCACCACACACCTCTCCCAGCCATGCTGATGAATTAAACTTAGTTGAACAAATCAGTCTTGCTGGGCGAACAGGGAGCAGAGCAGTAATTCATGTCTCCTCCTCACCGGAGGCATCTCGGCAGCCTACTGTGTGTTCTCTCCCAACTTATTATCCTTTCCCTCTCGGGAGGCAACTTTCCAACAGGCAGAACGTGTTTTTCCCTTGTCGCTCTCCAGCATCGCTTCTCACCTCACCTGTGTTTTGCTAAGATAGAGGGTTTATTGTAAACTTATTAATTACTTCATTTCTCCTGCAAGGAACCAGAAGAAGAATTTTCCGCGGCAGCCGGGATCCGCTATTGTGTCGGTGGCGGAGCTGAATGCGGCTGACGTCATGATTCATTTTCCCCATGACTGGGGAAGGCGACTCTCCGTGCCACGCTGTGCATATGAATCAGGCAGCCTTCCCCTGGCACAGGATGCCCAGCAATTCATCTTCCACAGGGACTTCTTCGAGCAGAAGAGAAAATGACAAACTTTTGCTATTGCGCTTCCCTGCAGAGAGTTGGGGAGATGGGGGCTGCAGCTTCCCGAGATCTCATGCTTGTCCATCCAGCTCTGATCAACAGCACATGGGGGTCAACAGCAGATGTTTTCCATGCCTGTAGATGCATCAACAGGTCTCCAAGTGACTCCAGAAAGCCTGGCCAACCCTGCAGTCACTGCAAGTATCTCAGCTAACTTTCTAGCCTGCTCACTGCTACCTTTTTTTCCAAGCCTAGGGAGTGTGTTCCTGCTGAAATCAGGGGGAAATCCATATACAGAAGTTTACAGAAGTTTACAGAAGTTTAGAGCAAACTGATTTGGTTCAAGGCAGCAGGGGTTGGGAGTAGATATTCTCTAAGGTCCCTTCCAACCCAAACCATTAATGATTTTGTTACTCTACGAATGAGACTTGCCTGGAAAAACAGAGATAATGATGTCCTCCCTTTGCAAAGCACATCAGACCATTGATGTGCTCATCCTCTACATGTGGGAGAGTGTAGTGAGGCACAGAGTGCATCCCAAATAAAAGTCATACAGCCAGTTTGGGAAGTGACACTTTATTGTTATGACAGAAGAGCTACAACCACTATAAAAAATGTCAAAGTTCTGAGGATGCTCCACCATTCATGGAGGAGAGGAGGAGAGAGACCTCCCAAAACAGACACCCACAGGGTGGGTGCAGGCAGCAGGCTAAAGCCACCAGCATTGAACACAGCCTAAAATGCTCCTTTTCACTTTCTACAGTCCTGAGATAACCAAGAGCCCTAAAGTCTTGGTGAGGAACCAAAAGCATGGCAGTGACTGAGCCACAGAGGTGTCAACACAGGTACAGGGGCTTCAAATGGCCATTTATCCTTGTGCTTGCCTGCAGAGGGGTGGCAGACTCAGGTCACTGATTTCTTAAAAATAATTTCAACCTTGCTGAGTGATGAGATGTTTGCAAGAGCAAGAGACTTTCTTTAGGTCTCTGTCCTCAAGGACCAAGCCCTTGGCTGCCATTAGAAGAGGACAACCATGCAGTAGGAAGCACCAGCCTCATGCAGGTTTCTCTCTTTGTTAGGGCCCAGATTTAGGGAATCCTTTTGGGAAAAGCTGTGAATGGTGATGCTGGGGCTCCTCAAGCCAGCAGTTCCCACCTTATTCCCAGACAGATCCTGAGAATCTGGGTAGTGATGAACACATGGCCCAGTTCAAAGGCAGGGATTGCATCTTTAGCACAGGAGAGGCCTGGGTTGGAGCTAGACTTGCCCTCCCACAGGAGGAAAATTATTTCAGCTTTTCAGAGGAGTTGGTGGGATTTGTGACTCAGCATGAAAGAAGGGGGAAGAAGGAGTTCCCTGCAAAACAGAAGCAACCCAATGCCACAAATTAAGGGTGGTGGACATGAGAATTTTTCCTCGCTACCTCAAGTGTCCTGCCCAGAGGGGCCAAATCCTGGCTGGCAGCTGGCAGTGGGACACTAAGCAATGGTCTGGCGGCTGAAGAGGTCGAGGGTGAGGGCGCTGAGGAAGGCTGGGATGCTGTCCTGGCGCAGCAGGTGGAGCTCGATGAGCTCCCGGATGGTGCGTGAGAACTCCGTTTCCAGAAGCTGCATTTTTCCACCAGAGGAGCTGGAGGCCTAAAGGGGAAGAAGAACAAGCCCA
The DNA here is from genome assembly GCA_013399915.1 of Illadopsis cleaveri. NCBI lineage: Eukaryota > Metazoa > Chordata > Aves > Passeriformes > Timaliidae > Illadopsis > Illadopsis cleaveri. The sequence continues at coordinate 328,801 of VXBB01004899.1, read as the reverse complement.
TTAGTGCCAGAGGGTTTCAATTCACCTCCCATGACACAGCAGCAGTGTCACCCTGAAGCCTCCTTTGGTGCAGATCTGCCTGTCACCAAGGACATGCCATCTGCTTGGCACACGGTATTCCTGAGTCCTGCATTCCCATGTCCCCATGCAGGAGCCCTGTGAGCCTTCCCTGGTGACAAATGTGGTGTTGGGGAGATGAGGGGTTTGGCCATCCTTGAAAGAGCCTGTGCTGCCAGCACAGAACAGAGGTGGCCACTGTTGCCCTGATCTTTTTCAGCGTTCTGATGTTTGCATTTTTGTAGTAGAGTTTCTCACAGATTTTCATGTCAACAAAAGTGATGCTTTGAAAACTGTTCTTTCTGTTTATCATTCCTCTCTGGAGGAGAGACAATTAATCAACTTCTAGTTTAACCAGTGTAGTTAGAAAAGTGTCAACGTCGTTTGCCAAATCCGTAGTCATTGTCCAAAATCTATATAAATCAAAGTCAAAAAATAAATGCCCTCTTTTTGCCCTGACGACCTGACTGCATAAGTGTTGTTCTTTTTGTGTCCTCTAGTGACAGGCCACATCAGGGTCACTCTCACCAACACCACCCACGGTGGCAGGAGCTCTGCACAGGGGTTTTCTCTCCACAAAAACACTTATTCCTGAAGTCACACCACTTCTCTAGGAGGGAGCAGACCTGTTCCTAATTAACATAACTCCTTCCCAATGAGTACTTATCCACCCTGCATCCCTAAAGTGTTTAAATCAGCCTGGCAGCACACACACAGCCGAAACCTCCAGAGGAATTATTCCACAGATACTCTCAAGAAAATAAGGAAACTCAACATGTGGGAAGACATTACAAATCTCCTGTAACATATAAAACAAGCAAAAAAAAAAAAGCTAAATGCAAGAGAAATAAGGAATGCTTGAAGCCTCTCCTGCCCCCGGAGGCACAAAAGCGGCTTGTTTATTAATAAACAGCAAAAACATCACAGTGCAAATGCTAATTTTTTCCCCTGCCATTTTCCTCTTCAAAATACTCCCATTTCTAATTGCTTTGCAGCTCTGCTTCCTGTTGGAGCCGAGCTGGGACAGCACGGGTAGTGTCAGGCATGGCTGGCAGCCCCCTCCTCAGTCAAAGGATGCCAAGATCCAAAGTGGAGGATTGCCATTGAGGGGAAAACATGGCTTTACCTGCTGAGAGCTTCAGGGAACATGCTTCCTTCAGATTTCATGTTCTCAGGAGCCTGGACACATTTGATTATGAACTTTCCATGTTTGGGTCACTTTGCAGAGGATGCCCCTGTCATCCCCAAGCCAGGCAGGGAATCAAAACAAGGTTTCCACGTGGGAAAGTGAGTTAGCTTTTGCTCAGATCTTTGTTTCGGCTGGGTTGCTTTTCAGCAAATCCCATACTTTGATCTGCTGCTTACTGGAGCTACCTGATGCCTACTGAGCACCTAAGGTAGCCCTGGACCAGATCAAAGAGGGAAGGAGGTGAAGGAGCCAGTTGGAGGCATCAGGAATGATGTAAATTCCCAGCCCACGAAGCGCCAGAGGTGTCAGAGCAGAGCAGCAAGCACAGGAGCTGGGTGCTGTGGCAGCAGCACAGCTTTTATTTTCCAAATCTCCCCCGGATTCAGCTGATGAGAAGTGCCAGTTTTGGAGGAAGGTCCGAGTATTATGAATGCATCACTTGTGTCTCCAACTCTCTCAGTGCCGAGTTGGATTCATCTGAAATGGGAATTCAAGCTCCGTATGAAATACACAGCCTCCCTCGCAGATTTAAAACACTCTTTGGGCACAGAATTAATTTTCTAAGAATTTACAAGCAAATCCATTAATTGGTTTACTAGTTTAATTAATTAAAGTAAATTCCTTAAGAAATTTAGCATCCAGTGCCAGACCATTTGCTTGTGTTTTATGACCTCAGAAACAGACCAACATAAATGTTTTAAATTTCCTCCGCTTTGAGCTCACTGGTGTCGTGGGTGAAGGCTACATTTGAATATCTTCTCTTTTTTAATGAGATTAATGGTAGTTTCTCTCTACTATTCTTAATAAACAAAGTTTCCTCCAGCAGCAGAGGCAGAAGAATAATGTTCAGAGAAACTTATGTGGACAAATATGTGCTTCTGAGAAGATTGCTATTCCCCATTGAGTTTTCCCAGCTGTCAAGGGAGGCACCATCCTCCCTCTCACCCCCACGGCCTCTGTCTCCCCAGGAACTCCAAAATATCAAAGAAAACCCCCAAATGCTTCCAAACCCCAGACATCTCACCCAGGTTTCTTATGATTGCTTCTGTAACAGGCACAAGGCAAGAAGGCAGCCACTTGGAAAAAAAGCAGTTCTTCCTCTGCCAGGAGATGTTTACATGTGAACTTAGAGGATGGATGCACTTGCAGTGCAGCTCATTCAATCTCACACTGCTTTTAAAAAAAATGGAGAAACTTTTTATTTTTTTTTCCCTAGGAGTGTTTTAAAATTGCTATCATTGTTACTTTTCTTATTATTTGTTTTTATTGCTTTTTTTTCTTCGCCCATCTGTTCATAATGTAGTATAGACTGGTATATATAGATAGATTTGCTGCTTTGGGTTCAACAGCGGGAGTACCTCTGCAGCCTGTGCTTTACAAATAAAGTGATTATATGAAATAATAGCAATATGTTCCCACTAGTTCACAGGATTTCTTTTCAAAAGCCAGCCTGCACCCTGCCTGGTGCACTTGCTGGCAGAGAGGGAAGTGCCCGAGGCAGGAACAGGAGAGAGCAGGGGATCAGAGCAAGGCAGGGGGATGCACAGGGGTGTGCAGGAACTGAGGGGGAGGACATGGGGGGGATGCTCTGCTGAGTGAACGCTGCAGGGTCTGGTGTTCCACACCATTCCGGATCAATGCAGAGCATGAACGTGGTTCCAGCTCTAAAAATGTATTTCTGAAAAAAAGAAATACTAAAATAAGAAATTTCCAGCAGTTCAAAGCTGCAAGGGCACTCGAGTCCTCCTCTTCACTGTTCATAGCTAGGATTCCCTCCACCCACTTTTAATTTTTTTTTTTTTTTTTTTTTTTTTTTTTTTTTTTTTTTTAAAAAGGTGTCC